>JBAJFG010000300.1:625138-776658 GCA_037903475.1 Ancylostoma caninum
CTTGAAATAAGCAAACAAATGAATAACTGAATGCATTCTGCGCACTGAGACTTGCTGGTTTCAATGAACAGGACCAGCTGTGCTCACTCAGGTGGGAAAATTCCAGTAGATTACGGGTGCTTTCGAGCAGATTTTGCTTATTTTTCGCCGAAATATTTCCCGATTTCGCCCGAAAATTACGCATATATCTCCGGAAAATAAGCGAAATCCACTGGAATTCACTCGAATTCCGCCCGAAAAATAAGCGAACTCTGCTGAAAAGTACGCGGAAATTGCTGCTACATCAACTGATGCGGCAAGTCCCAGCCAGGGTCGGCGGGCACGCAGCGGTGCGCCGCTGTGGGCCCAGAGCAAAAATGCTTCACTTCGGAGAATATTTCCGGGTGTAGGTGGTTTCATCGACTACCCTTGAGTACCATTCTGAAACGAGATTACTCATGCAGTACATCCAGTTGACGTGGTCCATAGATTCCGCTGATGAATATCTCTCATGTTCGCATGGTAAATTTATATGCATCATAAAATTTACAAAACTTTTTGGTAGTTATGATGAGTGAATTTTTTGGAATTTTTTGAGGCATAACCCATTTCTGAAGGTGGGAAAGCAACGGCAATAATTAGTGAAAAACAAATTTACCAGAAAAATAAACGAAAAATACACGAAATCCACTGGAATTTACACGAAGTGCAGTTTCCAGTAGATTTCGCTTATTTTACGTGTAAATTCCAGTGGAATCTATAAAATCTAGAAAATTGCGAAATTCCAGTGGATTACGCTTATTTTACAAGTATTTGTTTCGGAAATTTATTTCCTAAATAAATACACGTAAAATAAGCGAAATCTACTGGAATTTTTCCACCTGAGCAGTAAATCTTCAAATCTTGAAACGGTTACTTGAATACACAGTTATCAGAAACGATATTTGGGTCGAATCACACGACTCACCTACAGAACGACGAATGTTTATTATTCTTCAAACCAAAAAAAATCGAAACAATGAATGCTAGCTGATGAATTATTCCGTCTTATGGCTGCTTCACTCTGTTCCACTCTTATTTTTTCTTTACTTTAACAATATATGAGCTATTTTATGCGGGATTCTAGAGAAGTTTTCTTTAGAACGCATTTTTCCTCCTTCTTATGGGAGGGGGTGGAAAGTGATCAGCAAAAACCATTGCTGGCGCAGTAGTCAATGATTGTAGTCTGTTCGCACCAGGTTCACGTCGTACAAATCTGGTGCCAACTTCATATGTGCACGGAATATGCATGATATGTGCATAACATTGGCGGACGCCGGTTTTCTTCGGGGGGGGGGGGGGCAAGAAAAGCAGCGTAGCCTTGACTGAAGCTCTCAGAAACTACGAATTTGAACTGGAAGTTCATCTAAAAATCAAAACTCTAGTAGGGAAAAAGAAAAAAAGGAACTGAAGCAATGCTTCTATCAAGGACCACATGAGACGTTAGGTGGGGAGTTTGCAAGGTATGCACGATCATGATTCCCTTGTGCAAGAATCAGCCATTTCTTGCAAACCACGACTCTGTAAACGCTGTGTGACCTGGTGGAAGTAGTACATTTCGAAGAAGTCATGGCGTGGTCATGGAACTTGGCCTACTTCAATAATTGGAACGATCGATGACGCTCAACTTCACTTCCCACGACTGTTTGAAAGTTTGGTCCTGCTTCACCAAAATGTCCTTCACATATGAAATTTGCTTTCGTTATTTTTAATCGATCTCGTGCTTGGATAGCCCATATCGATGTCAAGAAGCAAAGAGCTGTTGGTTAAACTGTTTATCTTTTGGATCACTGCATTTGTATAGCAAAATTAAATGTGTCGATGTTTCATCCAAATTCATGTGGTTCCGACGTGAAGATAGAAGAAGAGGGAATGCGAAAAATCGTATAAAATGTGCACACTATGTACAGTGAGCATCGATGAGGATGCGTACTTCGCCGCGTCGGGAAGCACGCCGCGCGACCGCGCTGCTCACGATGGAGTCTCCGTCGCATTGGCAAATCAGGGTTTTGCTGATAGTTGCTCATCATATTTCATGTCAACAATCGAGAAAATTGACTAACTATCCATAAACCTCTGTAGTTTGCTGTCCCGAAGAGGATTCTAGCGCGAGCAGCGCGGTCGCGCCGCGTGCTTTTCGAGGCCGCGAAAAACGCAACGGCATTGATGCTCACTGTGCTATCTGCCGCGTATGCATTGGCTTACGCCTTCAAATAAATAAATAAATCTCAATTTTTCTCGAATAGTTACCTGTGCATGCCCTGCTCTCGCTCATTTCACTCATTCAACTAATCCTCTTAGTTCATGGATTATGGTTCGTCGCTTTCGCTGTAACTCAACCCAATTATTATATCACATCTACTATTTTAAAACTTTAACAAATTGCCCGTCGTCCATACTCACTCGCCGGTTTCTTCTTTATTTTATTTTTTTCGCTTTCTGTTGCATTGTCAGTTTATGAAGCGTGTCGCGCGCTGATGTTTTGATGTGATGCGATGGCCAAATCTCTTTACACTCTATTCAACCTCGCTGACCCCAATAAAATATTCGGTGCAGGGCATTTGTCCTGGATTTCGCAGCTGACCTAACCGTTTCAATAATTGGTAAGCAGTTTCTTTCTGATTGCAGAAATTCTCCGAAGATTGTCTATCTGTCACAATACCACTAAATGAAATATTACCCCAAACCGAGAGAGAGGAGGAGGGGTTTGGACGAGTTACCTTGGCGGGGGCGTGTTGAAACGCAGGAAGCGGGGGCGGATACATATTTCTGGATGTTTTCATTAACCAAGACACGTTGACGACGTCCAATAATGGAAGTTCCCATGATTCGGCTGATTTACATGCGATTTATTCCCGCCTTTTCGATAGCTACGTGGTGATGGCGGAGAGCACAAGGACGCTCTAGTTCTTGGATGGATCATGCGCCGTTTAGCAATTTTTTGCCATTGCGACGCTTCCTTGACATTGCTTCCGTGGGTAATTATGTAAATCCGAAGGCAGAGTCATCGTTACGAATCGGCTTTCGTCCCTTGTAACATCGAGTGGGTAGGAAGACAGGTAGTTTCCTGGTAGGAACGGTTTCTTCACTATGTATTTCGATGTGAGCAGGGTTTCAAGCGAACGAGCTGCGACCTGGAGACCTTTTTTCCGGAAGAAAGCAGCTTTCATAAGTTGCCATAAAGTCGAGGATGATGAAGGCAAGCATCATTTAGAATGCATTTGCTTATGCATCGTTCGAAGGTTTTGAAAAAAAAACTGACGAACTCTCCATTGCCAGTTTGCTTGCTGCCTTTCGATTTTCCTGGCATCCGCTTCGCTGCCTGGATGCTGAATTTTCCAGAGGGAGACGCCGCAAAGTGAATGGGTGGGGGAGAGGACGGCGGCTGCAAATGCGAACAATGCCGAAGACTATGTATCATCGTCATTACACGTCTGCGCCTTTGGAGTGAGACCCCTCGGGAAATGTCTATCTTGGTGCCTCGTTTTGTCTCCGAAGGATTTCGTTTCGCAGCTTGAGGCTCCTTGATGCCATGTGAGGGCAGTCGTAAGAGTGATTTCTCTGGAATGCATCTTGGATGGGTGTATTTGCGATTCTCTCATTTCCCAGGAACCACGGGAGCTAGAATTTGCAAGTGCAGGCATGGGAGGCGGTGAAGTGTGGAGGTAGTTTATAGCTACATATTAGAAGAGCTACAGCTAGCCATCGCTTCTCCATTTCATTTCCAATTTTCCTCCCCACGGAAAAGGACAAAAAACTGCTTACCGCAATTTCCGACGCGAAAATCCGCCCCTCACTTGTCCATTACCTTAGAAGCTACCTTTGGCGCATGCCCAAATTCTGCAATTTCGCGTCCATCACCTCATCTGTCTATTCTGGCGTTCCCCACGACACTTGTTTTGACTGCCGGCCATTTACACTACCTGCATAGCTCTCTCACTGCAGTTGCCGCTGTTGTCGCATAGTAGCACTGCGACGCTGCTAATAATCCGCGCAGCGTGTAACACGAGATCAGTTTCATTCGCTCGCAGATCATCTAATAAGTTATTGATCGCTTTATTGATTGGTTCTCCTAGTTATCGACAAGGAGAGTATTCCTCCATTCGCGTCTTTCCTCCGCGAACTTGCAATTGTTCGCGGACGTTTTTGATGCTTTGCTTGCTTTGCCGATCTTTCAAACACAGGGCCATTTTTTAAAAAGAACTTATAGAGCTTTCATACCTTCCGGAAATTTCTGCTCCTTGGACTTTTATAGCAGTTACTATCTCACTGTGTACCTTTTGAAGAAACTATACACATGGTTAAATAATCGATTCTATTCGTAAGATTTTCCTGGAAATAGCGAGTGCATTCAAACAGTAGCATATCAGAAGTCTATGACCCTACGAACTCACAACTGAATCTAATTAGTAAATGAGCTCTGTGCTATTTTCATGGCTTAAAGAAAGATGCTTACCAAAACAACATACAGTAAGTCAATACTGCCTCATGAAATTCCTGGGAAGAGCAGAGGCACTGCATGAAAAAACGAAACTAAGCAGCTTTTTAAACCGTTATAGCTGCACTCTTTGTGATTTTTCGGAGCAATTTCTTCAACTTTCGCAAATAAAATTCCTAGCACCTTCGCCGATGATATCGTTCCAATACATTTTTTTCATAAAAATTCAATTGTCCGCCTTCTTAGCAAACGTCATATATCACATTCTTCTTTGTTTACAAACAGGCATGTCCTACTGCTTATTTGCTGCAATCTATTCGTGCAATTGCTCAGAATTGATACAGGACATAGTTGTCAGCCTAGAAAGGACGACATCCAGGCACATTTCTCTCCAGTCCTTACTCATTTCCCTTTCTCGACTCAATATAAACCTTGTTCCTTCTTTGTCGTTTCTCCGAGACGCTTGAACTTCTTTTGACTAAGTAGGTTTCGAAATCCAAATTATTTGAGCATTGTAAACACCAGAGAAATGTGAAACCTGGCCGCAAAATGCCAGCTCTTCATTTTTTCTGGAAAAAAAATGTGAGTAAGTAAGTTGTAAGTTGTGCTTAAAAGTGGAATATGCTTCCTGTTAGCGAAATAACTGCTTTTTCGAAGCAATTGTAGCTTCGATGGTGACGCTGAGGAAATGAGTCTTTACAAGTTCTGGAAAAGTTACATATTCCTTGTTCGAAGTGTTTGATCATGGACGTGCTTGTGTTTAATCAGTATTTTTATTACGAACGCAAGTAAGGAAGCCATATATGAACATACATGTTGGAACATCGTAGATTTCTAGAGATATTCTAAACCGGCGCAACATGTGCGAAGTCCGTCAGAAAATTACGAGGACTTTGCAAAAACAATGGGAGTTTGAGAGCTTCAGCGTTCTATTTTCGCATTTGATACGATTCTCCTCTATTTTGCTTAACTTGTGGAAGTAGAGCAGAAATTGAGTGGTTCATTCCGTTGATCGTAGGAAATTTCAGAGAAAATTTGAGAGTTTTAGGGAAAAACAGTATACGGCTGAATTTCGCGCGACTTTTCCTAATTGAACACATTCTCGTTCCCCCTTTCTTTGTTCTGGACAACTCCATAATTGTTCTTGTTCTTTCCGCGTATCTTCTTTCTGTTCTGCCGTTCTCTCTGTTCCTTTGCCTACGCTCTTTCTTCTGCGCCGTTGCTCCAGTGTTATTTATTTATTTGTCCCTTTTTCCTCTCTTCTGGGGGTGTTTGAAGAAATTTCTGGGAATTTCGAATTTTTAAAGTTTCAGAGAATAAGCACACATCACGTGAGATCTCCATATTGACATAGCCAACTCTGATTCGTTCAATTCGTCGGCGAACACAGCAGTTCTTCTACGTGGTTTCATTCAGCAGGCGATTGTGTTCCATTGTGCTGTTGGACGCATATCCACTGCTGGCTGAGCTTCCGGACGAGAGGAGTCCTTTCTCTTGGCGGTTTTCAATTCTGTGAAGACTACTCTATCAATTCATGAGGTTGATGAAGAAGCAACAAAATCAAAAGTCCGAAATTCTAAATCATGCAAGTTTAATGGCGAAACTCCCTCGTGGAACTCATGTACCTTGATATTTTGATCTGAGTCGATCTGACCACTTCCAAAAGTGGTCGATTGCCGCTCACCCGTTCGGGAACTAAGCAGCGCAAGATTTTTTAGCACCGGTTTTTAATTTCTCTCTAGCTGAAGTGTCCTAACAGGTTTTCACCTGTTCGTAGCTTGAACTCGTGCAGGACTCCACTCCTCAAGTGTACCCTCTTCCAAATATAGTGCTTGACCATCTCTTTGCTCGATTTTGGCACGTTCATGATGTTTTCAAAGAATCCTTTCGTTTTAGTACGGAAAGTTACAAAATACTTATAAACTAAATTTACCTGAACACTACGACTCATCTCATCATCTCAGTTACCCAATAAAATAGTTCCCACAACGATGTTTTTTTTTTGTATTCTCCTTCTTTATATTCATTTTTTTCTCACTTTTCCTTTCTCCCCCAGGAATTTGTGCGCTAACACTTCGAAAAACTCGTTCACTATTTTTTTCCTTTATGTCGGGAAATTCGTAATCAGTCTTTGCAGCACACCTTAGAACGAGATCGCGCCGCAACACCTACGCGGCGCGGCAGGCCAACTGGGAGCTGTGATTGTCGGACATGATTGGGATTGCTGCTACATAGTTGAATACCCAGATAGAGACCAAATAGAAGTGGAAGAAACAAGCAAGGCACTAGTCCCGATGATAACCGCAGTGATGGCTGGTCTCCGCGCTACGTACATAGGTGGTGCCGACGACCTCATTTCAGATGTGCACTAACAACTGACGCCGCCTCTACCTCATATCAAATTTGTTTTATGGGTTAGGCACCTCTTTTTTGATTCTCTGTTTTTTCTGCTGTTACTATCCTACACATCAAACGTTCTTCTGTGACTCCATTCAGCTTTGTTTGCGTATAGGTCGCACACAATATCCTTTGCATTTGTACTTACTTCTCTGATTAGTTCCTGGTATTATTCGCCAGCAGATCAGTTTTGAATAACGAACAAGCTGATTGAACACATGTTTTCCTATCTTTATCGTAGAGCAGATTGCTCCAGCATCCTCGCAGAAAGTCTTGCTTGTTTTTTCAGAAGTCATTTAACAGATACTTCTCTGCTTACTTCCATTTTCAGGATGAAAATGATCCTGTCTAACAGGCCCAGCTGGCTGCTTAAGCTGACGTTATACTCCATGTGGAGTCGCTGTCCCATATGCCAATAGTTATAGATTTTTGGTGGAGAATCTCTTGAGTCAGTCTAGACGTACTACCGTTGCGAAGTAATCGCGGAGTAGTACCGCAACTATGTCGCTTTGTCACGATGATCCACAGCTTCTGCCACGTCCTCGGATGCCCCTCGCTCCAGTGGGTTCTAACTCGGTAGGATGGATAAGGTACTTGTCAGGGCATACCAGAGTCAGTGAGTCGCTAACGCGAAGCCGCGTTGAAATGCACCTGCAGTAATTGTGAGTGATCGCGACTGGACTCGTACATGATGTTCTGTAATCGCCTGCAAACTGTGCAACAATTCGTCCCAATTTTGATTGTTTCAACGATTTTGTCCCCAGATTAGGCCGATGGCAGTTTGAGAGAATTGCACCTGTGTGTAACGTCTCGTTAAAGTTACACTTCTACGTACTTTTGAAAAATGCTTTGAGTTTTAGTCGTTTCGAAGTATCTCGATAACACTAAATTTATGAAAGAGCTAAAGAACTGAATAAATTTTGCCGAATATGGCTACGCGGAAGCTCCTGCCCACTTTCAACTTCCAGATCTCCTTCATTTCACACTTCATCTTTTCGCTCTTCATTATTTTGAGCTACTATTTGCTTCACCTTCATCTTCGTCAATTAATTTCAATGGCACCATGTTTCCAAATGCTCCTCCCTGCTGAGTTTCTCCCATTAAGCTTTCAAAAACAGTATCTCACTAAGTATGTACGTATATCTAACAAATCAAAAAAGTAATGGGTACAGTTGAAAGCCTATCACCTCAATGACTTTAGGAGGTTTTCGTCTCTTCTTACCATTTTCGTTTTATGTTTTTTCTTCAGTTTTTCACCACACGTTTTATGGATTCTGACATTTCATTTCCTTGTATTCCTTGTCTGAAACACGTATAATTGCGATCATTTCCACTCACCCAGGTGTCGGTTTCGCCGTCCTTCGCTACCGAAAAAACCCATCGGCGTGATGCTGTTTCTGTATGTGTTGTTTGACGCTTTCCGACGTGAACTGCACTCAACTTGTAATGACGCGCGCAGATCTTCCGTTGTACACGTTGACCAGTGCCAGAACGCATTAGGATGGTACCAGAACCGCGCACAGTAGTGCTGTGAAGCGGGGCCATCGGTAAACGTTTGTAACCCCAGCTATAATTAGTGTCCATAATATCTCTGTACTTGCATTGAGTTTAACGGCGTTCCTAGGTAGAAAGATGTACCATAACGAGAACAGCCGCTCCATCGTTGGTAACTTGACCCGCAGCCGTTTCGAAGGCAGTGTTTTCTCACCCAATCTACAAGACAACAAAGAAATTTTGAGTTTTGCACCGAAAGAGCTGAAGCCTTCTGCATGTCAGTGGAAACCATCGGGAATGTCAAAAGTTACTTCGACAATTTTCTCACTTGCCATTGCATTGCTCCGATCAATCGCGCAGAGGTCCACTTCTCGCTTGTGTTTTCACGCGTGATTTTCCTCTTTTAGTGTTTACTTCACGCCTCATTGCTGCCGAAGTATTCGGCTGGCGACGAATTTGACACTTCGGTGGTGCTGCAAACAGAATGAGTGGTTTTCTATCATTTTCTCTGATCACTTATTTATATTTCTTATTGGCGCTGATACATGTACTTCCATTGTTCTCTGTTTCTATGAAAAATCTCAAATTTTCCACTTTTTTGCAATGACTTCGGCAGCTGTTTTAACAGGAATTGTCTCCACATCCTTGTAAGGTCAATGCTCAGCTGTCCTTAAATAAATTGCAAGAGTGTGGACGAAACTAGCACACCATATTGACGTTCGAAGAAATCCATGGGCTGAATGTGTGAACTTCTTTGCTACCAAGTACCCGTGGTTTCCTTCCGGTTCTCAAAGCGTCTGGCAGTAAAACTATTTGCTGTGCTATGTTTTTGGTGGAAACTTGGAAAATACTCGTAGAACCTCTCATCCTCTAGCATTCCACAGTTTCCAAATTTTTCCAATCATTGATGAATCAAATTACGTAACAAAAAACTTTTTTTGTGTTTGCTTTTCTTGCTTTTCCCTACTCAGTTTCTCTAAATGACAAGTAAAGAGACAAAGCAAAATGTTTCCATTCAGAACTTAGTGTCTTCATCTCTTCGTCATTCTTGATTTTTTTACACTCTTCTCTGTCATTCTTCATCCTCCTTCTTTCTTCATTCCACATTTCTGCCTACATTTTCGCCTCTTCCAGATATATGATGAGATGCGATACGTTATGCCTTCTAGGAGTTTCACCCACAATAGTCCTTCGTTCGGAGGATTGTGAAGTTGTTTATTTCTAGTCTTGGCTATATCCTTACACCCTGCCCACTCAAACATTTCCACCATTATTCCATGTATACATATGTAGCTAAGATTTTATTTTTAAAATTTTCATGTGTCCCATAGGGTTTCTGGATTCTTTGTGGAAGTCTTTGTTGATCTACATACTCGAAAGTACATACGTAGATAAAAGTTATGCACTGCGGGGGTTTCTGTGAGGGAGCAGAGAGAAGGGGTGTTATTTTATGCTTCAACAGTTATCTTCAGTTATGTAATATTATTGTTTTTTTTTTGTGGAGCGATCGTGTCAGCGACACATTTTTGATATGGTTCTTCCTCCATGCCGACCTTTCGAAAGCAGGACTGGGAGTCCAGGACGGGGGGGGGGCTCACAGAGTCATGGAAAAATAGCGAGAACTCCGCCACTTTGGTGACCGAAATGGAAAAACAAAAAAAACTAAAAATAATGATTTTGACGCTGAATAACCAGTAACACTAGCACTCCAACACATAGACCTTCTCAGCTAACACTATGATATAAAGGTTCAGCAATGGGTCTCCAACTCCTTTGCAGGGATTGTTGCAATGTCCAAATTATACTATGATGGATACGTCAGACGTGCGTAGGACATACGATGTCGGAACCACTGCCATATGACTATGGTGATGCAGGGTGCTACATTATTCGCAACGTATAGCAGCGGCATATGAGGCCAGAGCGGCCAAGGATTAGCCGCAGCGAAACCGCTGGTTTCGGTAGATATTGGTTGGGCAGCTACTTTTTAGCCACAACCTTAGGGCAATCTTAGGTAATCTGCGGCGACGTGCATCATTGAGAATACGCAGGGTTAGCGTGCTAGCACACACAAATTTACCAATCGTTAAAATGCGCATCGACACGGCTACCCTGGGTAATCCCGACTATGTATTCAGGCCTTGAGGAGGTAATAGCGTTTTATTTTGGGGTAACTCAAGCTTTCATTGAAATAGTATGCAGACAGGTTCATGACTGTGTGCAGGCACCGTTTTCCTTTCCACTAGTGGTCCCGGCGATGCAAAGCCACGTATGGGGGCAGGCCCGTCATCAGAGCTTCCTACCATCAATGCTATGGATTCATATAATTTTTCCATCAACAATGGTGTTCAATTGAGCGAATCCTTTATTTCCTTGCGAATCTCGTCTGGCTGAACCTTAAGACGGAATGTATGTATGGGCAATTTCGATCGCGTCAAAAGCAAACAGACGTTGTTGAAGGAAGTCGAAATGCACTAAATTTGATGAGCATTTGCTGACTTCAACAATCAGTCTAGATGCCAATTTGATATTCATATGCGTGGATGGATGAAATCTGGAGAGCTTCAAAGCAGATTCTAGGCTCTGCTGTTCCATAATTTCCGTCATCTTAGAAATGATGAGTTCTAGGAATCTTTCTTTTCACACACCATAACTTTCCGAGTCGTTCCCTAAAAACGCCATCGTGATCGTTCTGAAATGGTGCAAAGGTGTCATGAAATGCATCAAATTATAGTGCAAAAATCGCGCCGTTTTCAGCAAGAAGCGTCCGCAATTTTCTCGCCCTTACGTCGTGATCCTCCATCGGCTTCGACCCTCTTTGAACAGTGGCTCTACCACGCTTTGCGCGTTACGATACCTTGATGTTTGAACAGCTCTATCTTGTTCCTGTTCAGGAGGCACCGAAAACTCTCCTATCTGGCTGTTAGAGTGCTACAGAAAGTAGCCGACTTACTGAATTTTCAGGTGTTAGGAAAAATGGAATTCTGAGATCCTTGTCCTCAGAAAAGATTCAGAGAGGCCTGAGATGAAACTTTATGGTTAAGCTTACACAAGTTCTGGACTGTGCTTGTATGTGTCACGTGTAGGTCGAGTGAAACTGCCACGTATATCTAGGAAACTGCAATAAATTAACCGGTGCGCTATAATTTTTGCGCAGACGGGGTTTATTGGACGTATGCGCGCGAGAAACCCCATTATTTTCTAGATCCAGGCTGCGAACCTGCCTTATGGGTGGTAACTTAGCCTTAAGTTTTCATTCCTACATAACCTGAATCAGAGCTACCATCGCAGTGCAAATCCTATTCCCAATTTCTTTCCACTACTGTCCATTAGTTGTCTGCTGCCATCGATCGCAAATTAACCTTGCTCCAGAAAGTCTACAGAAAGTCTACATGATCTTGCCTGAGTTCTCGACAAGAATTCTGCGTTGTTTCTCCTGTAAAAATTTTCCATCCTACCTTTTTTGATTTTGATTTTTGCTTAAATGCCCTTTTTTTCGTAGAGTTCTGACTATCTCATTCAAAATTCCAACCACCACTAACGCCACTAACGTTTGTCATCACTAAAAGAATTGTTTCAAATTACTTGACAGCTCCAATCAGTCATGGAGTTTTGTCGCATGTTGACCCCCAAGAGATCGCAGCTGACCAACTCGTTACTGACTAGGAAGAAGAGGAAGATTCCAGAAAATCAGTGTGGATCCGAACTCCCAGGCTGACTGGGTCATCTTGCTCCTTATTTGAGCTCAATGAGCTCCACATTGCAAAAGTGGAAGCGGACACAAAATAGTTGGGTGCAAATTTTTTATTCATTCATTTATTTATTTTTACGTGGCTATACCACGTTGATTTATAGATATAACTAGACGGCATGCCCGGCTTCGCTCGGGTGTTTTACTGCCCCGGCAATTTCACACCAATGAAGACAATTGCTAGTGCCGACAAATTCATTGCGGATGCCTATAATTTTGGTGGCAAACTCATAAGCAGGCTCATGTAAGCCTCTTCCACAGACCCGTAAGCGAAAACTCAGTAATGTTACTTCAGTGTCAAATTCATGGAAAGCAGTTGCCATATTCGCACTTAGGGTTTATCGTTTTCGATTGATCCAGTGAACATATTCCTACCCCGTCCCTTTCCAAAAGCGAAGAAAGAGCAAAAGAATTACTGAGTCGATATATCCATGGAGGATAGTTGTCATGTTCGTTGACGGCGCAATGGAAAATCCCAGTAGGCACATCTTCACCGGCCCGTGGACGAAAATGGCGAAAAATCATACCAATAATTCGATATTCTGCACAAAATGGTTATCATATTCGCGTTTAGAGTATTGGGGAACCCCAGTAACCATGTCCTCACCACCCCTGGCCGAAAATAGCAAAAAAATCAGAAAATCGATAAATCGATATTTCGTGCAAAACGGTTATCATATTCGTGTTCAGCGCATTGACAAACCCCAGTAGAGCTGTCCCTACTGACTCTCGTGCAGAAATATCGAAAAATCAATAAAATCGATAAATCGATATTTCGTGCAAAACGGTTATCATATTCGTGTTCAGCGCATTGAGAAACCCCATTAGACATGTCCTCGCCGCCCCCGGGCAAAAGTAGCGAAAAATCAATAAAATCGATGAATCAATCGATAATGCCTGGCACGAAGTAGCCTAAAACCTCCGCCGGCCCATGAGGAATGAGCATGCAAAGTTTGGTCCCGATCGGTTCACCCTGCGCGATTTCTATAAGGAACATACATACATACATACACACACACTCACAGACATTCTACTTTATATATAGAGATAGCTGCCGTACCCGGCTTCGCTCGGATGTTTTACTACCTTGACTACATCACACTGCTGAGGCCAATCACTATCGCCAACAAATTCATTGAAATCTCCATAATTTTGGTGATCAGCATGTTAGTGAAGCCCATGTGACCCTTTCCCATCGACTTGTAGGCGAAAAGTTAGCAAAGCTATTTCGGTGACATTGGATCGATGTATTCGTACAAAGTGGTTGTCATACTCATACTCAGCGTATCGAGGAACCCCAGGACACATGTCCTCACCGCTTCATTGGGCAGAAGAGCCGAAAATCAATAAAATCGATAAATCGATATTTCGTGCAAAATGGTTGTCATATTCGTATTCAGCGTATTGAGGAACCCCAGAAGACATGTCTTTGTCGGTCCCCGAGCAAAAATGGAAAAAATCGATAAAATCAATACGTCAATATTTCGTGCGAAACGGTTGTCATATTCGTACTCAGCGTAGTGAGAAACCCCAGTAGGCACGTTCTCGCCAGTCCCTGGGCAAAAACAGCGAAAAATCAATAGAATCGATATAATCGATAAATCAATCAATAATCCCAGGTGCAAAGTAGCCTGTAACCTCCGCCGGCCCCTGACGGACCTGCATGCAAAGTTTGGTCCGGATCGGTTCACCCTCCGCGATTTCTATAAGTAACATACAAACGTACAAACACACAAACACACAAACACAGATATTAAGACTACAAGTACAATACACTAAAAAATTTGAAGACAATCAGTAACTGCATGGAGAGCAGGAGTGACTCAATTATGTCAGTACAATACGTGTGCATGTGGTAAATCAATAAGTAGAACTCAGATAATGCCTACCTGTCTCTTATATTGTCTCACCAAGCATGGCAGAGCTGATTTTCCTGGAGAATCTCAGAAAAATCGAACCAGCTCGTTGTGTAAATATGAAAAAGTGGATCGTAGAGTACTTCTTACTGTGAAAAATTCTATCTTGAATGGTGTAGCGCTTATTCTTATAGTAATTTTTTGAAAGTCGCTACGAAGCCTGGGCCTGAATCCCGCTATTGTACCCCTTTTGGGTGATAGGCCATGATGAAATGCCAGACAAGGAAGATCTCATTTCACATGCGATTTTTGACGTCGAATGAATCTGTTTTGAAAAAATAATTTAGAAAGTTAGCCTGCACATGTTTGTTCTGATAGTTCCTGCCAGCATATTATTAGTTTATTGTTCATACACTTAAAAAATGCACCGAAACAAAAGCGTCCACACTTTGGAGAGACTTGCAGATGGACATGGACTAAATGGAAGGAGGGGCATGCCTAGAAGCAAAGTTTATTTTCTGTTCTTCTGCCCGACTTCACATTCCAAACCACTTTTCTGGATCAGACCCACAAAAATCACTGCTTCCAATGAAAAGTTCGTGATAAGAACTGAGGCAAACGCTGCTAAGATACATGTGTTTTCCAGTTTGGATGTGTTAATGCATGTCAGACACTCAGCGGTATCATTAGTGTTCCATGGCTACCCCATTTCTAAACTAACCGCTCTGAGGTGTGTTGGTTTTTGTCGATTCTCCTGCTGTTCATACTCCACCTGCGACAAACTGTAGGCGATTTTTGCGCCTTTTCGATATCATAGCCAAGGTGCCTCTATTGGTCGAAGAAGTTTCCCTTTGTCATGGAGTCTCTTCGTATAAACAGCAAAGCTAAGCTCTTTCCAAGATTTGCTTGTAACGTTATTGCGCAGAACTCCGCGAAGATCCTCGCCCCTTTAAAGGCAAGGTCCGGGCAAAATTCCATCTCCCGAATTTCTACTGGATTCGTAGTCCACATCGATGCCTTGGGCGAAAACTATACAAAAATCCCTAAAGAGGTCCCGCAACAAGCGTACTCGATCCACCAACTTCGGTACGGCGTTTGCGGGTTTGCGGCGTCCGTGTTTTCAAATGACGTTATACGGCGCGCCCTACATGCTGTATGTTGTGGCGTCGTCGGAAAAAATTCATATTCAAACGACCAGTGGTCCGTTTGATGGGGTGGGGAAGGTTTCACGAATTGTTCGTCAGGCTGTATGTATTGATCGTCCATCATTGTTCGGTATGCACTCGTGCATCCTTTATCGGTTGGAGCGCGTTTTCTCACGGCCACCGTAATGCTCAGACGTTTTGTCACATATCTAGCGATAGAGCTCATATAGAGGTCTCGAACTTGAGATACGTACTACACATATGGTTTGGATTCCAGAGAGCAAGAAACTTGGGTGGACAAGATTTTGACCGGACCTTGCCTTTAACCTCGTAGGGGAAGGGGCAGCTTCTTGCTGGCAGTGATGAAACGGTTTTCCTGTTCGCTTGCTACTAAGGTCACTCGTCGTTCGGTACTTCTGTCTCCTTAACGTTCATTCCGCTTCGACGCAACCTCCTCGGCCATATGAGTTCTTTTGCGCCGATGAACGCGATCTCGAGCCTCTTTCCCATGAGAATCCGTGGATTCTTCCTGATCCGCCGTTTTTACCGCGTCCCTCAATCGTTTCCTTCTCGTTCTTCTTCAAGTCCACGTAGAGTAATCAAATCTGCGTACAATGAGTCAGCACGGTTTACCAGCTATAAAACTAGATCGTTCAGGATTTCTCTGAAATTGTCTTTGTAATCCTATTATCTCTGCATTTGCCTATAAATCGATATGTGCGTAATGACTCATTTGCGTTACCAAGCGTTACTTTACTCACATTTCGAACGAATTTTGCAGTCACATGCTTCACGGATCTTCTCATAATACTATGTTCATCTTCTCCAAAGATCATATCATCTATTTCAAAAATCATAACTACTCCACCATGTCAACTTAGGTGTCCATGCACAACTTCGGTTTATTTGGCAATTATTGTTAGTCATACTTTCATTGCTTTCGGAACTGAGCCAATTGATTGAGTTTGCCTAGAAGATCTTTAGATTTGAACCACATCCAATACACGGTTTCGAACCAAAACTTCGTAGCTTGTTGTAGAGTGTGTTTGACTGAGACTGCTAAAATTTCGCCAGGTATCCTTGAATTTCTGCGGCATTTGTTTTAAATTTCTTGAGTGCGGTACTACACAGGAATTTTTGCATTGGTGTTGAATTGAGATTCTTGAGGATTTTCTACTCCCATTTTGTATTGCTTTACAATAATAAGATGAAAGTTTGCCCTCCGATCCACGAATTTACGGATGACGAAACATTTCGAGGCTAACTAAGTACGTGACATAGTAGCCGATACAAATTTTTTCTTCTACCGCTATCACATATACCACCATTTCATTTCGTTCTATTCTGATTTTTCTATTTTGAGCCAGCAACGTTCGGAAATTCACACCTCATTTCTCGTGCCGGCCTTTGAACGGGAAGAGGTTCTAGGAATTGGAGTCATATGAGATGCCTACATCAATGCGGTTTGAAAGTTGCGTGGAGAACATCTGCAGACGAGTTTTCCTTGTAGGCGCGGCTACGACGAGTTCGCTATACGTAAGAATGTCATGCTGACACCGTTAAGTGCTTCTGTGGTGATAGCACTTGCCCTTCGCTCGTCGGAGTCAATCGCTTTTCTATTCATTACTCACTTTCTTCATGTTACACTTATGCCATTAGTATAATTGTATGCCCTCCCTTCTCTCTGTACCTCATGTAGTAATGGTCGAAAAGAAATCATCCTTTGGCATCTATGCATACCTTCGTTTTACTGAAAGCTTGAGGATTACAATTTCCGAAAATAGCAACTCCTTTGACATTTTTTTGGAAAGAAAAAAGAGAATTACCATGAAGATACAAAGAGACAGTATATTGTATAAAGCTGTGAACAAAAATTTGAAAAGTGATTTCATTTCGGCCAATGCTATGAACCGGATCATTGATCGGATTTAAAAACACAAGGGCCCAAGGATAATCGTCCATTGTCTTCCTCAGCCTTCCCTCCAATCTGGTGTAAATCTACTCACAATCGAAACACTAACTATTTGGATGCACTAATGCTCAGAGTGGTAACTGTTTACTGCTCACTGCCATCATTTTTCTCACTGTTCTGTGTAAATAATACTTCCTCCATGTGGCAGTTGAAGATTTATTTCAATTTTAATACCGCCAGCGGAGTTCAGGAGACTGACATGTGTCGGCAGAAAGAATTCGGCTATCTGCAACGTTCTGCGTCCTAACACTCTTACATTTGTGCTGGCAAAACAGTAAAAATATTGCTTTACGGAACGTAACAAAAGATTTTAGGCTGTCCAGGAGATTTCGTTGACAAGGCTTTCAAGTAGTATGTAGGTTACTATGAGTCAGTGGCGGAGGAACTGTGTCGGCGAATTTTCGAACTTACTTTACAGAATAAATAAAAATCTTATACAGGCTCATTTTTGATTATTTATTTTCGTTATTATTTTTATATATCTGCAATTAATTATGCATTTAATATTTGAGTTAATGTTTTTATTATTTTTATTTTTGTTTGGGTTCCCAAACAGAGACCCATTTTTTCCCACGCCCTGCCCCCCCCCCCTCTGCTCCCACTTTCTGCGTCCGCCGCTGCTAGGAGTATTTAAGATAACGTATTACCACGTATTCTCAATATTTTCTCTACACGTACGATCTTTTGTAAATCACAGTCATTTCGCAATATTTGATGGTTTTTCCGATTTCTAAATTGCTTCGGCCTTCGGACAGCCATGACATGTTTTAGCTATGGCACGAAGATTTCTGTGTTTCTTCAAATTCATTCGACGTTCATTCGGTTTGGGATCTATGGTACTGCTCAATGTACACATCTCCACCAAAGTGATATCACCACGGTTACACTTTAAGGGCACTGTCTTATTTCGGAGTCGAGTGTCAGATTTTAGCATTAGAAGAATCTTTAGATAACGCTGAGTACAATATTAGCGGAAAACTCTTCTGAATTCCACCATTTCAGACAATTTTCGAGGTTTCTGATGTGGCAGTTGTCATAAGGAGTTCCATTTCCAGCAAGCTATGCACCAGCGGTCGGCATAACCGCTGCAATCTTTGTGGTAGTTGTACTAGTGGGTACTTTGAATTCTCCATGAAGAAGAGATTAAAATAAGGGTCTATCGCCACTTTTTTTTGAGAGAGATGCGTATACTTTTGTGATCACCGTTGCGGTTAGAAGCCAAAATCGGTTCTGAACTAAGACACTGCCTCCAATGAAGGCCTTTTCCTTCTTCAGCAGGGGTAACTTTGTTGTTGCAAGTTATATATGTAACATCATCCCTGTTTTTCCGCGGACATATGTGTTCTGGAGCACTGTTTCGCTGCACGGTTCATTTTTCTTTGGGAATATCAGTAGTTATCTGCGATTCCTCGCCAATTTCAGAGTTGATGAAACTTATTAGGTCTCGATGAAAGCGGTGATCTCTTCTATGCAACTTGCAGACATTTTGCCCTCCATTTTGATTTTGGTAGAGGTTAAGAGCGTGAGCTTGCAAGCTTTGAGAGAAATAGATGCAGCCGCATCGACCTTGGTGGAAAATTATGTATGCATTCTGTCGTGAATGATGTCTTGCTACACGATGATTCTCAACATTTGGTAAGATCGTCCAGAGGTGTTCTCTGTGCTCCTAACAACTATCCGCTCTGTGTCTTACTTTGCTTCACTACTATTGGTTTTCCTAGTGTTTCATGTGATCTGTTTAGGACTGTGATCTTGTGCTTTTAGGCCTATCAAGCAATCTCTAGTGAGCACACTTTTACCACATTCCAGAAACTCCTCATGTGAGGTACCTACAGACTCTTAGATGACTCCGATAAATCTCCTAGTCACGAAGTGCATAGGGTTCTTCGCAAATTTCATGCGCGGTCCTCTCACCATTACGATAGATAAGTTCTGCATGGATTCTTGTGAAGTTTATGACATCATGTCGCTATTTGTATGTATCCACAACGGCTGATTTTCTGCTTCTATTCTTCCAAAAGTTCTTGCGCAAACGTCATTCCCACTTGAGGGCAATTTATACTAAAGGCGTGCGTCGGTCACGCGTCATGCGCGTGCATCCATCTACAAAGGCTTTTCCATGAGAACCATTCAACGCGGCATATACAACCTGAATGAAACCTTATTTCTATTCATGTAACGCTTTTTTCCAAGAGTTCCTCAATCTCGTATGGTCCTGAAACGCCCATCCTTTGGCTCTTTCTTCTATTACTTTTTCTTCGCTCTTTAGGTAATCCCCATCGAATTGTTAATTAACCATTTTTTCTGTAACCGTAGCGCATCTTGAATACGACAAAAGTGCTCCATGGTAGAGTAGGCCATTGCTGAGGCACGCTTTGCCCATTGCAGATATGCCGAATTAAGACTTCTTGGTTCATGAAATGTTACCTAAGCAAACCAATGAAGGTTAGCGTAGTCGGTTCCCCTATAGACTGTGGTGTTAGAAGATACAGGACGTGGTTTGCTAATTTGGGTTATTTGTTCATGAATCCAAACCCTGAAGTAGTGATTTCGATGGGTGGGCGATTATTGATCGCGCCATGCTTCATTGAAGGCAATGCCTTACTTTCAGAATCGATTTTGAGATTTTAGCACTAAATGATTTTCCAGGCGGCTCTGATCACTATCGCATACATATCTCCTTCGAAAAGCGCGGAAAAATCACTTTTTGAATCCGACCTTCCCGAGAGTTAGAGATGTCCGCTGCGATGGCGACACGTGCAGTTACGGAGTTGCATATCGTAAGCTTTGATATCGATCGCTGGCTTCCAACATGTTTGGAGTGTAATTGCTTGTGATAGTTGTCGCACAGAGCATCTTGAACTTTGGAAAAGAGTTCTCCGCATTTTTGTGAGAAAATTTGCTACAACTGTGATCAGCGTCGCTCGAAAATCCTTCTGATCTGAGAATCTCAGAATCGATTCTGCTAAAGCCAGCGACAAATCTCATCTGAGCATTTCTGCATATTTCTACACATCCCATTCTCTGACTCTCATGAAACCCACAGTATTTTCTCCTTTTACGCCACAATGTCCACCAGCACTCTGAATGCTTAGAAGCGTCACATGAATGAATACTGAATATGTGATAAGTTTGATTGTTTGGGAAATCATGATTCGGCGGCTTCACGCTTGTGCTTGCATGCTATTTCTCCTTCACCACAGCTACATATCACTTGTTCACAAAAACCACGCATTTGCTATTTCTGTACGAATTTTAGGTGCATGTACTAGACGTTGTATGTATGTAACCTACTCACATGGATAGAAAACGTTCTGTAACTCGTCGTCCTGTGCTGCCGACAAGAAACGCAGAAAGTCGAGGTCGTATCACGAGCGCTCCGTCGTCAGCAGATCCACCGAAGAGAGCCACAAGGTGAGGGTCGTGCTCAGAAATCTGATTTTTTTTCTGAAAATTGGCTGTTAAGGATTACAACTCTGAGTATTCGTCGTCGCACCGCCTCGGGTTCAGCGCTTTCACGTGCGACAGATGTGCAGAAAGTGGGAACGCTTTGTAAATTCAGTCAGCTGAATGCAAACTGCAATGCTCCGGTGAGGTTATGGCGATATTCTCAGAAATTTCTTCGCTTTTCCTTCTTCTCCAGTGTTATCACTTTTCTTTCAATTTTCTCATTCATCGAAACACGTGAAAAATTGCAAAAGTGTAAAATGGCAAAAAAATTATTGTAAATTGTACTACAACAAAAACAGAATACTGTTGTTGCTTCTGCTTAGTGGAACTTATAGTTCCTGAGCCTGAGTTATTTTTTCTTTATTTTGAATGTCTACTTGCCCGCCTATTTGTTTATCCATTTATCTACTGTTTCTTTATCTATTTACCTATTCGTTCGTTAAAATGCGCAGATGCACCAAAAGGAGCGAATGATCAACAAAACTTAGCGTTGGGAGAAAGTATCATGTTCTCTCCCACCCTGAAGAATATGAAGCATTCCCAACCTGCAGGGCAAATTGTTGCGAAAGTGTGCGTGCGTCCGATGTGCAAAAATTCGCGGAGGGTTTTTCATGAAGGCAGTTCAACGCAGCAATTGTATGCACCATGGCTGGGAATCGCGTGTGACCGTCGCGGATAACTATGAGGCCGCATGTGCGGGCGTCTCACCTGCGTCTCAACTGCATCAGTAGTGTCTATCATATCGTCGCGCTTCTGACGCACGCACGCACTTGGTGAGCATTAGATGCCCCTTGTACCGTACCCAATGTGTAATGATGAGGAGACCAGGACTATCAAGGCTTGAGAAACCAACCTAGTGTAAATCCAACAAGTAGTGAAATTGATTAAGCGTTGGAATCTATAACTGGAATTCCCTACCGTTGGTGGTAGCACTTCATCGTCGGTTGAAATGACATGGACGCAGAGCGACGCTAATTTTTTAAATCCGTAGAGCTAAGCTCCTGTACTATGTGCTAGCTATCCTACAGCATTATACAGTGTTTCTATGCAGCAGCGAGCACGTGCGGGACTGTCCCTGGCTTCGTCTACCATCATTTGCAGGATATGCATGGTGCTAATAAGTCAAATGAATTGTTGATGTTACGCAGTTTGTTTTCAGCTGTAGTAGAACTCACTTTTTTCGTCGTTATTCTAGTGCTATTTATTTTTTTGCAGTTCTTCTATGAATTCGCTGTTGTCACTGAATTCTCGCCTTGATATTGTTTGATTGGAAGAATTCGTCTGATCACAAATTCCTTTAATTTATTTGGAGGCGATGGAAACTGGCTCCACATAAAGCACAAAGCCAGGACCTCGAAACTTCAAGAATCGGAAACAATCAGAATTAAATTTTTATCCTCGGAATGTTAGAAGTATTACACATCAAACTCTGAACCGTTAGGATTCGCGATGGGCATTCGTTGTACCAATTCAGCGCTCCACCCTTATAGACTCCTCTGCTGTCAATTCCTAGAACCCGGAGGGATGGATGGCTGGGAAACTATTGACCATGTTGACTCGAGAAACAGTGATCTTATGTATTAAAATGTCTTCTCTTTACCGCTGCGATGAGAGAGAATCCCCATAGAACTAAATCACCTCTGAAAATATGAAGGTAAGAAGTTGCTGTACCTCCATCATATTGCTATCACTCAACAAATAATGGAGTTGCTACGTAAATATTTTGCTGTATCTCTGAACTCTTTAAAGATGACTTTCTTCCGGAAGGAGTGGAAATTTTGTGGATCTTATTTAATGTAATCGGAACTGCAGTTACGATTTACGAAGTACGGCGGTTTTGAGAAGTTTGCAATTTACGAGTCCCGAAGACCAAATTTTCGCACGCACATCTCTGATGCGTACTATTGCTGCGCGACTAAAACTCCGAGGTACGTGTGCACCTACACAGTACCTCGGTGGTATGATGTTGTCTATACAGGGATAGTGCCTTTCCAAGGAACAACTGTTCCAACCTGTAAAGTACCAATTCAACTGTTGTCGATGTACAGGCGCATTCTTCAATAAATGATGAGTTTTCGGCGTGTTTATGATCTTCCATAAATGCCTTTCTGCTCAGGAACTTGAAGAAATTATTAATATTCGATGTACAAAAACCCGTGCACGAAAAATGATGTGGAACTTCGTTATTGTGCAACGCTGGTAACGACTACAGTTATCGGAACGGAACCCTTGTACCGTCATCGCTAACACTTCTCGTTGACAGTGCAGCGCTAGTAGCTGACGTTGGTGAACGTCTTTTCTGGAAAGGACCCCTCTTAGTACTACAATCGTTTGCGACAAGTATTTACGGGAATCTTCCATTTTCTTTTTGTACTTTCAGCGATACTGCTATTTTTAAATTTCCCTTTCTCCGTTGCAAGTTTCACGCGATTTGGGGTCCTACTTCCCCCGTTCCTGATAACCGCACATTCCCGAAAGTTATGGATTTATTTCACGACCACCGCTTCGCAACTGTATAACCATTCTTTAGCGCTAGCTCACCGACTTTTATTCGTATTTGGGAGCGCTTCCAGCGATTTTAAAGGCAACAGCATGGGAAATTCTCGTGTTCGAGACTTTGATCGTTTTAGACACCTCGCAATGTTGTCAACAATTCTACGAAAGTAGTACCGTCGTAGGTATCAGCGTTCGCAAGAAATGAAAGGCTACACGTATTTCAACATTTCAACGAGATGAATTGTAGCATGAAATGTGTAGGTGTTTTCGTTCACAAACTCCCTTTATCCTTAATAAATTTGCTCTCAATCCCATCTCCCTTCAAATCCGAGCAACTCGGCCATCTTTTGCAAGAAGGCTGAAGTGAAGGCAACGAAAACCGCCTTTCTCTCAGAATTTGTCAGAATTAATCACTACTTACGTCTTCGCTACAGTGCTAAAACTAGGAATTCAGTAAAATGTTTGATAGCCGAACTTCCGTGTGCGCTGCCCTTAAATATATCAGTGAATTTAATCCTCTCTTCTCCCCTCCTTTCTCTGTTCTACACCCTCTTCTAACTGTTCTCTCTTCGTTGGAAAATCCCAACATACCCTGCCCATAACCTCTCCTACCCATCCCTATCGCACTCGTTCAATATTGCGTTGATGTTTCTGTTGACTCCATGGCGCTCGACAATGTGGATATTCGGTGTTGAGTACCATTCGATCCTCACATATCATGAGGATTAGGGTAATCTTCTTATTACCGTGCGCTGTTTTAGTTTAGGGTTGGGAACCAGCCGGATTTATGCGCTGTGGAACTCACGGATATTCTGTGGAAAATTGGGCAGCCAATATACTGTGCAGTACGTACATACATATATTGTTGGATAATGTCATTTGCACTGTCTCTGAACAGTGGTGGTAGGGACCATCCCTGTAAGATGACAAACATCCTGCTCTCACAAAGAGGCCCCTGGGAAGCGTGAGCAGACGTATTTCATAATCCTTCCACCAATTGCATCTGCTTGCAGCAAAGAATCTCACATGAAAAATGTGTCAATGTTTGCTCAGAAACTCGTCCAGTATTAGTCACAAGAAAGGACTAATTTTTCCAAAAAAGTATACATACATCCTCAATAATAGAGCGCCATCAATTTTTTGAATGAGGATGCTGCGAGACCTTGCCAAGAGATGGGATTTTTTCACAAATTTCATGCGGGAAACCTACGAAGGGAGTAGGGAAATGTTTTGCGAGATTAGCCATTACTGATCTGTTCATAGAAAACCGCTGTTCTCATTTGAACATTCCGAAAGTTTCGTTTTCTGGACTTGATAAGAACGGTTTTCCACCATCTTAGTTGGAAGAATTTGGAAACTGGTTAGCTTTATTATGAATCACACTCTTTAAAGTAATTCACCAAACTCTGTTTGCTGGTGATTTATTGAGTCATTCCGTTAAAGGTGGAAGATTTAATAGCTGTCGGAATTCTGAAAAGGTTCTGTGTGCAAGAGACGCCCTACAGAAATCGCTTATGTCTTTTGATTCATTTATTCACTAGCCGGTCAGGAAGTGATGGATAAGCTCTAATGAATGGTAGATTCAGGCGTTGTTAGGATGCACCTTGTACGTAAGACTGAATCGAGTAGTTTCTACGAGTTGTCCGAATACTCGGTTTTTCGAAAAATCTATCCTCTCCATCTTTAGAAAAAAAAACTGGAAATTAAAACCAACGGAAAATCGGTTCCACAATTAATTTATTTCTTCGTTATTTGAACCAGTCTTTCATTCGACTTCAGATTTTAGCACAATGCTATGTAGACTAAAGTAGGAAAGGTAAGATCACATTTTATGGCAGCGTCATTCAATTGCGTTACAAGTGTAATATACCAAGAATCACTGGTAATAAATTGGCTGAAGGAGGGTCCCGGCTTCCGAATTATTCGTTTTTTTTTAGAAAATGCTCCCTTCTCGTTCCACATCCCGAGAAGAAACGTGTCGAATGCTCTTCTTTGTTCCTTACCTGTCATACAATTCTTTAGCCTTACAATGGTACCTAACTTCGATGCTCCCATATAGTCACTTCTTCTGAGAAACCTTCGTTACTTACCTACCTTTCAGTTTTTGTTGCAAAACGTTCCTGTGAGTTTTGCCAGAATTCAGTGCAACTGAAGTATTGACCAGATTAGCACTGGTTTGGAGCTGTCATTGAATAGAGAAAAATGATATGTAAAAAGGTAGAAAGAGAACAGATCACTTACCGCTGCCACTCCACCCTTTTTGGGTTTGTTTCGTCGTCCTTCTTAAATTTTTCTACACTGGATTATAATTTCTGGCTTACTAGCGAAGAAGTAGCTGGTAGTCTATTAACTAACTATGGATTATGGGAAGAAATAGGTGTAATTAGTATTGGTCATGGGAAATAATGTCATTTCAATGTTGGGCAACTTGTGTTAGATGCGTACTTTTGCCGTAGTTGTGTCTATATGCATGAGGGAATACAGTCCCAGTCGCATCCCCGACGCAGCTCAGACGCAGGTCATACGCAGGCCTTTGCGGAGCTTCGCAATGGCAGCGTGGTATTTTCGTTCGATGTGCATATGCCGCGTTGATCGGTCTCCAATGGTAAACCTCCGTAGATGGATGCGTGCGTCCGACGCGCCACAGACGTCCGGTTGGAGTATAAATTGCCCTTAAACTGCCTCTGAAAGTGTGGGGTTCTTCCTTGGGCGATGGCAATCATCTCGCTTTAACAGAGTTCTCTGGGAAACATGGACATGTATAAATTGTAATTTTTCCACGGTCATTGTTGTCCATGGATTCACCCATCTGTTTCGGATGCTTAGAAGGTAAGAAAATGGATGTTTTGGAAAGAACTGCTTAAACTACTCGCGTAGAGCGAAATCAACACTTTTGAATCCTATGGCTCTCCGCTAAAAATAAAAAATGGGAGCAAAAGATTGCAATAGAAAAAAATTCTAGAACGACTTACGTTAAAGGTGGTGTCTCATCTCAGAATTCGTTCGCGAGATTTGTGTTTTAATACAGTCTTAGTCAGCTGTCGAGAACAATGGCGCGTGAAATGTCTTGAAACCATCGGGAACCCTGGCTTCTACGACTATTTCAACATTCGGCTGAGAATTTTAAATGGAAGAATGACCGGTACCTCATCACTATGTCGTTCTCGGTAGGGTAACACACTTCAGCTGTAAACATTGAACACAGTTATTGATAGGAGCTTCAATCGGTTGGGCCCCCGCACAAGGGTTTACAATCTGAACAATTTCTCGTATATCATGGAATCAGCACTTTGAGCTGGGCTAAAATCTGTTATCATCTCAGAATCGAAATGAGTGAGACACTGCTTTTAATACCCAATATTTCCCTCGTAACACCATTGGCACCCAATATTTTCTGAGCAGGCCTTTTGATTTCCGCTTTACCCATACTTCTTTCCAAAATCTAGACACGTACGATTATCGGAACTCGTTTTACTGCAGTGCTCATCCATGAAGTCGAAGATATTTACGTTTTTTTTTCGCGAGCAAAATACAGTTTTGTTAATCTGATACTGTCCATCAAAGGATTAGGCAGTTATGTATATCCTTAAGTATGTTCACAAATCCCCGATCTCTTTCCAAACGGTGAAGATTTGAAATAATTTTTGCATAAATGAGCCAGAAACCCTGCATGATGGCTGTTTCGTATCGAGCACCAATGAGTGCGGGAGGAGGACAGCCTTGCTAATTTACCGCCGGTGCAGTAGCCTAATCCCCCTTCTAGTTCGAACATGAGCCGTGTATTATAAAACAGTGTGGAACAAATGTGGATGTAACCCATTATGTAGAGGCGCCCAGGAAATTTGGGCAACAGAATCGACATCAGCGTTGAAAACAGCAATGGGTAACACGGATCGCATTTCGAATGAGTTTCGCTTTGACCATGTAGCCTTTCCTTGTAAACTAGCCGAATCTGGCACAGTTCAACTAAACCAGTCCCTACTCATGTCTTATATGGCTCGACAACCGATCTGAGTCATGCCTGCCCTCACCGCAATGTCGTCTTAATAACGAGTGCTGGTACGATTGAAGGTCGGCGCCGATCGCAGTATGGCTATAAAATAGCCGTTGATTGCCCTCATGTATGGGATTTTGGCACTTCCTTATTTCCATTTGGCTTCCTTTGGAAATCACTGGAAGGCGAAGGAAAAGGAGATTCTCGGAGGGTTTAGAACGTTGCTCATCTGCGAGGAACCACCGATGTTACTTCCTGAATTCTGTTGTTGCCGGACATCCACTCACAGCAGGAATCGCTCATTAACCAACGGCGCTCTGATGATTAATGCAGGAGTAGTCTAAAAACCGCACCACTCCAGCCGTTATTACCGTTGGCCTTGTAGAAACACGTAAAAGTCAATTATTTTCGCCGCCGCAGCGCACCTTGGCGCCAGCCGTTCCGCTGGAGGACCTTGAAAGTTTGAATTATTAGCTTACTTACAACGGAGGAATTTGTGGGAATTGCGGAGGAATTTTGCTGATGAAAGCATTTTTGGTTCCACGGAAAACTCGCTGCGCATTCACAAGTGGTGTATAGCTGAGACCAATGTGCTCGGCGCATAAGTGCTCCCACGAGTAATGCCTGCGAACATGCGAATTTGTCTTGCTGAGAGATGCCACGGATCTGTCTCTATATTTGTCTGGAATTCTAGTGGAGACAACAGCTCTAAGAAGGAGATGCCGTGCTGAGAAACAACCATGTTATTGTTTCACGACTGCACTATATAAAGGACTCAGTGGGAAGCGAATAACTTGGTTAATTTGATGTGTAACCTGAGGACCATATTCATGAAATATTCATGAGAACCATAGCCATATAGCTCTTCCTAGTTTCCCTAGTTTTGCTCTAAGACCCAACTACTCTTGCTGAAACATCTTATTTGTTGATTCATTCGAAGTCGAATATTCGAGTCTGATTATACCTAGTACTCTATTCGGACCGAATTGCAATTAAAACCATGAAGGCTTACCGGATTAATGAAGACATGTTAAGGCAAAACATTGTGAAGGCAATTTTATTCAGCTTGGAAAAGCGAGGTCTTGTCTGAATCTCTGTTAGCATTTTGCTTCAAAAAAGTAGTCAGATTTTCTCGGGTTTCGCTTGGTCATGTGTTCATGAATCCTAGCCCCTAACCAAATGAACCTTAGAACCAAATGGAATCTAGAATCAAATGAAGTCTTCCTGTACAAACGTTCTTAGGAATATTTAGCTTCCTGCTCTTCCAGGGTAGATGGGTTCCTTGGGTCAATCGTCATAAATATTGTTATCCTTGTCATAAATTGCAATTCCTGAATGAGTGACGAGCTGCTCGTGCATAGGGTACCCATTCTACCAAGAAGACTCTCCTCTCTAGAAGAGCGGGTAGTTCGGGGGTTCCTCGCTAACATCTAGTAATCCCTCCAATACTCGTCAGGTAGTTTTTATTCTTTGGCGATCGGATTTTTAACATTATAACTGTAAGGCACACTGGGATTACCTTACTAATTAATGCCATAGACTAGTTAGAGTCGAGCTCTTCAACGAACTGACACTCCTACAGCCGAAAAATGTGCTTAGTCTCGTATTGCTAGCAGCAATCAGGACAATGTTGCCTACAGAAATTGGCCACATGTATTCTTTTGGTTATTTGGTGCACCTTGGATATGGAGCAGATTTGGTCATCCATCAAAACTTTTTGTAAGTATGTCCTATTTTTCCCGAAACACTATCTCTCCGAGGTGATTTCCACGGAACCAAAAAATTCATATTCATAGTTTTACTCTATACGCGCTCAATTCGTTCATTGCAATTAAAATTTAATAAGATGCAAGTTTCTACATCTTTTCGCTGTTCTGTTACTGTAGTATTGACTGATGATTTGTCAACTCACAAACAAATTAAGTTCGATACGTATCCGGTAGAAACGAATCTGGTATCTGATGGAACGACAACGACGTGCTCGCCATCGGATGGCAGGTCAACCGGAAGGCAATGAGTTCTTGTTGTACTGAGTGGCCTAACCTGGATATGCAATAACATTTCGAATTCGAGAATGCATTTCGAAATATTGCAGCAAAGAAAGAACATAATTTGGCTTCAAGTCCAGTTTTTGGGTTTTTTCACCGCAATATGGCAAATACCTGATCACTCGAAACAATCACTTGGCATTAGTAATTGCTAATGCTCAAGCGCTCTATTGTTTTGTTCCAAACCGTTGTGAAGCGCTACCGGGAGAGGGCGGTGAGACGAACTTCCGGGATTGGTCAGCTCACGCAACCGGCCAATCGTACAGTCTGTTCGCGTAGCCCTTTCCGTAGATATAACGCTGCACATCCATTTTCAAATGCTTTGAGATAGCCAGAATTTGCTGGAAGGAAACTTCCAAATACCATTATTCATGAGACTCATTGAGTTGCAAAGAGCGTTCCTCGTTTAACCGTCTTCTTGCTTCTGCTAGGAGTTTAAACAATGATTCAGAAGTTGAAGGAATAAGGGTGCTCCGATATTGGAGCAATGTTTTGTGGTTAATTCAATGACTTTTCTGCTCACCGTGGAAATCTAGTGCTGCTCCCTAAAGGCGCTTGCCTGCCATCTTCTGATCTGATTTACCAAGTAAAGAAAAGCCATAGAATCTGAAATGTCGGTATGAACAATTTGTTACCTGAGCTCTTCAGCGCGGACGAGTTATCTCGTAGACCAATCATAGAATGGTGTGGAGCGTTATGCCTACAAAGCGCGACACGATCGAGCTCTGTGATTGGCCAATTCATCTAGCTGGCCATTCGCGAAAACTCCAACTAGGCTCGGCGGCCGGCACATCTCTTAAATCATGATATATATGCATAGTTCAGTGTCTAGGTAGCATGTGATTTTTTTTCGGTTCTGTGCTGTCTCTTCGTCTGATCGATAGTGCATAGGATCGCTTGGGATTTGTCTCTAGAGACAGCGATTTCCGACATCTTTAATTATCACGACTAACTCTTCTACTTATTGCATGTTAAAATAACGTGAAAAAATAAGAAAGAAGCATTGGGACAAGAAGAGACCTACCCCTGGAGAGAAACAAAAATACTTCCACTGTCTACAACTGACGATAGGGAAGTACATAGGATTCTTCAAAAGTGTTCAGGAGATTGTAATTATTGTTTGGCCGAATTTGCATTCTCGGAGTCCGCTCTATATGTAGGAGGCGAAGGGGGGGGGGGGAATTGGTTTATAAAGTAGATAAAAATATCGTATAAGCATATTTTCTGTTGCTTGTTTTCGTAGAGGAGTTGCCGCTTTTTTCCCACGCCCCCTCCCCTTTTTCCTGGCTGGCAACTCCTGAGTCCGGCACTGATGCGAGGTTCTTCTAGAACAAAACTCCGGTTCTATTTCACTGTTAGTATGACAATTTCCTTTCAGATCGGTATTTCATCGAAGCCGAGTTAGGTGTCGCTCCCTCACTTTCTTTCCATCCCCTCTCTTTTCGTCATGATTCAGAAGAGATTCTCCAGTAATTCTCTATCTAATCCGACAATAATTCCTTTTCGGCTAATTTGAACCTGTCCAGTCTTTTTACGTAAATGCCGATCGACCCGGATTCCGTCGGTGACATAGCGACGGTTGGACGTTTTTCATGCATGTTTCGCATTCTATCATCAGCGCTGACCTTGCGCAAGGTGATCCCCCATTGAAAAGAAAACAAAGAGATCACCGGAAATCAAATGTTCTTAGAACTTTCAATCTCTTCAATTACGGCTGAAAAACTTCAGAAGCTTGACCGAGGCCTATTTGAAAAGAGTATTTCTTTAATTTTCTTAATCCTGCGGCATGGCATATGTACATTGCGTTCACTTTTGAACTTAGAGATGAATTTGAGGCTGTTTTCCGTTGTGTTGCTTGTTTACCGCTCCTCGTTCGCCTGTTTCGTAACGAAGTATAGTCGTCCTGAAAATTTATATGTTAAAGGTGGACGAGTTTCAACGACGTATGTGTGAGCCAATCGCAAACTGCGATGGCGTCCGAGTTTCCCTTACCGCGCTACACACCGGAAAAGTGGTTGGTGCCATTTCCAGGGCTGTGGCGGATTTCTTGGGTATCTCCATGGCTCACACACTTTTTTGTACCGTTTCAGGGCCTTGGTTCTTCAGTTTTTTATTTATTTGTTTATTAACTTGTTTATTTATTTGTTTGTTTATTTGCTTTTATTTACATACATATCTATGTTTTTTACAATAATTCAGTCATTATCTATGCATATATGTTTTTCGCCATCAAATATCATGAGGTCACCATTAGTAGAGGTGACCTCATGATATTTGATGGCAACTATGTTTGAGGAGAAATGTTCCCCTGGGACAGCTTTTTTCTGCTACAGGCAAGACAATCCCTCATGGTTTGCTCATTCAGCGGCTCCACAAAGTTCACATTGCTATTTGTAATTAGTACTTTTTTACTTGCTTCATTTTTGGTTCCCCAAATTTGCTCATTTCCTTGTTTCTTATTTGTTTATTTTTGCCTTTTTTCACATTTCCTTTCCAATCTCTTTTTATTATATTCTTCCTCCTTCCTACTATTTCGCATATTTATTTTTTGACAACTGGGGCACCTATAGTTGCATAGAATCACGTAGAGCTTTTTCTAATTTTCGTTAAGGAAGTTTTTCTGTGATAACAGTATTTGCCACCTTGATATCTTTTTTGCCGACATCACGCCGCAGCCGTCATTGCAGGCAAAGTCGTAGATGCACCATCTAGGTAAACCTACCATGAATCCCTTTGCTATAAGTCGTCGAAATTCCTGTGAATCTAAGCGTTGCCATTAGTCAGTAGCACTTAGAGAAAGCTAATCTGTAATTGCCCAGCATTTGTTATCAATTATTGACGTCGAATACCATATGCCGTGGTTTTTCCGTCAACTTTCATTTGTTAATGCAGTGACTGCGTCCAGCACGACAACCATCCGTAACCGTTTTTCACCGGCACGAAAAACACCTGGGGCGAGCGTCACGCTGAGAAATCCCGCTGGTCTGAGTCACCGTCGAGACCTTGACAGCACTGTGATTTTTGTTCTGGGGATGTTTTTGCCGCGGGCTGTTCGGGATTTGCTGGGAATTTCCACGAAGCACTTGTTTCCTATTGTTAGGAACAGTGCGGTTAGGTGGTCGCGGTGGTCCCGGCCATTTGTTCCCAGGTTTAGAGGAGTCACACGGGAGTTTTATGCAAGGAGCCTGAGGCAATATGGGTAGGTTGTAGCGAACACTTCTGAGTATTTTCTTTATTTATTATTAGGGCGTAAAATTATAAATGCACGCGCATTTTTCCTTCTCTATCAGAGTGTTATTGAATGCGTATGCTCAATTTCATAGAGTAGCGTGAAGAGCAACTTCTTGGGCATTTACTGGTATATGAGTTGGTTGGGAAAACTCAATTTTTGATTTAAAAAAATTTGGAAAGCTGCCAACTAGCGTGGTATGGTTGTGGTGGAAACCACCATCTAACAAATTCTTCTATGTAGTACCTTGGATGACAAGTTTCTTGAAACAAATTTAATACCGATTGGTAGAGGGGCATATTACGAAAGCATTCGCAAAAAATTACGGCAAATCTCTGCCTTCAACAATTGGGAGACATAAGTCAGCCAGTTCACTATCATCTTGTCAGAACAACGATCACCAGAAAATGGTTACAACCTGACCCATCCGAAGGCGAGGAGAAATATCCAACAAACCTGGAGAAGTACGCATTCAATAACACTCCGATGAGAAGTTGGAAGGTGCTGTCTCAACAGCCACATAGCCACGACTCCCCACTATCAGACCACATGTTACCTCTGGCTAGGAATCTTTCCTCGTGAACAAAAATTTCAAAGAGCGCGAAAAAAGTGGGGGTTCGGGTAAGCGGCTGTTTCGACTCACAGCGCAGTGACTTTTCCAAGAGGTAACCTCATCTCCTGCATGGAGGATGTGGAAGGGTAGCTGAGAGTGACCGTATGTACAATTTTAGTTGGAGCGTTCTGCTATCGTTTTTTAGAACAAATTTTGTTCCGCGCGAAAATGCGCATACATAGTTTTACAACCTAATAGTACACGCTGAATGTTTAAGATGAAAAGGTGTGCTATGAAAAAATTGACTAAGTAGAGCTGTAAATAAAAAAAGATGGAAAGAAACAACAAGAAAAAGAGGGAACGCTTTTCATTTCTTCTTTTTTTTAAATTTTGCTTGGCCTGGGTTACAGATTGGTACCTGGGTGAGTTTGTATATCACTTTGACTACCTACAACACCGCCCATAATTTTTGCGAAAAAATCGGGTGGCGACGGATTAATCGTTAACAAACCGTCGCAGTACTGCAACTCCTTTCAAAGTGAAGCTTTTCTAAATCTGAGCACATTTTCGGATGCCTCATCGAAATTAGAATTGAACAATATATAAAATTACTTGAACTTTGACTTCAAAACATTTGTTTTTTCAAAAATTTGAAAATTTTTCAGAATTTCAGCAATCAGGTCAAAATCTGAAAAAACGTTAAAAACCGAGAATTGGGCGAAATCCAATGATCGTGTTCGGAAGCCTCATCCCTCAATTATTTTCTCGGTTTTTGACGTTTTTTCAGATCTTGATCTGATTGCTGAAATTTTGAAAAAAAAATTAAATTTTTGAAAAAACAAATGTTTTGAAGTCAAAGTTGAAGTGATTTTACATACTGTTCAATTCCAATTTCGATGAGCAATCCGAAAATGTGCTCAGATTTAGAAAAGCTTCATTTTCAAAGGAGTTACAGTACTGCGACGGTTTGTTAACGATTAATCCGTCGCCACCCGATTTTTTCGCAAAAACTATGGGCGGTATTGTACATATGTTTCTTTCGTCCACAAACCCCAATCGCGTCATCTTTTGGGCTGCGCATTAGGAGGATTAAGACCTGGATCCAATGGACAACTTGTGAAACAGCTGCTTTTCTATCGCTGAAAATGGTTATTCCTACTGCATCACCAGAACTGAAAAGGTCAAAGGGAATTTGCAAGTTGGGGGGAGCGACAGCTAATGTCCCATAAAGAACCAATTGCGGTTTCAGACCTGAAGGCGTGGGATGATGCGTAGGGCAGGAGATTGGAAAACATTTTTATTAAGAAATTAATTGTAGACTTGAGAAGTCAAGAACATGATAATGAAGTTGAAGAGTTAAAAATAGACCACTGCGATTTTTTAAATCAATTTTGCGAAACGCATAACTTTGCAAAATTTCTTGACTCATTCTAGGGGAGGGGGGGGGGGGGGGTGATACTTAGCTGACCACTAGCTTACCCTCCCTTATATGCTGGTTTTTTTTGGGTGACGTAGATTAACTTTTGAGTTTACTAGGGCTCACAGAAAACAGCAAATTTTCATTGATGTTCTTAATTTCCTTCAGGTTTTCTAATTATTATTCGCAGTTTTGTGACACGTGGTTGGCCCTTCGACGGCAAGACGGATGCATCATTGGGACTACCCAGGGTAAACGTGTAGACGCCGGGTTAATGATGGGTAAATTGAGAGTTTTAACATATTAACCCTGGGTGTCTTCATGATGTGTGCGGCCAGTAGTCCGGAGTGTCTCCCGTCTCACGAAATAGGTGGGAGCCAAATCCGGCTGATCCATAAATCTTCTTGGCTCTATTGAGCTTTTCATTGCGCCCTTTCCGCTCTTTTGCCTGGATTCCCCTTGAAATTGTCTTTAGTTGGCGAATTTTGCTGATCTATTCATGAATTTGGCGACCACGAGTGCTACATGTGGGTGGAGTTGGACCAAGCTCGCCTAAGAATCTTTGACTTCTCGAATTTCTACAATCCTCCTCTAGTTCTCTCGTCTTTTATTTCAAACAAGGATTTCTTGGATTCAACGACAACCTACTGAGTGCTAGCGTGAGACCTATTTCACAAACCAGCTCGACAGTTTCGTCGCTCAGTTGTCCTGAAAACTTCACCCCATGTAGCCAATTTTCGTTTGTTTTCGTTGCTGCTGCTGTATTCACACATCCCGTCGTAATCCTACCCCAGCGTCAGCGTTTTTTCTAGACCAGCACACTTGAAAAATCACCGCGACCCTCGTCAGCTGACACTGAGCTGTTGCAAATTGACCTCGACAGGAAAAACGCATGTCACTGTTACTATGCACGCTCTTTTGTATCGCCGACTCCTTACCTAGCCGCCTGGAGCGCGCTCTCCGCCCAACGCACGCTCTCCCCCCACTTCGGCGTCTGCGTCTCTCCGCAGAGGGCACTCTCTGCGGCAGCGTGCAGCCAGCCGGCTGTCACTGTCGGCCGAGGAGTTCTGGCTGCCTGGCTGGCTGCTGCGCGAGGGGTGTGTGCTGTGCTGCGCCCTCTAGTCATTGCCGACAATTGGATCGTGTCTGTGTGGTTCTCCGCCGCCGTCGTTGTCGCAGTCGTTGTCAGCTTATCTGCTCCAGCTCGAATCCACTGCTCCGAGGCTATCGTCGCTGTTATTCGCCCTGTACTGCGCTCGTAACCTTACTATCTCTGGTGCTGATAATTCGAATGTTTGCCAGCTACGGGTGGTATGCGCCCTATTGTTAAGAACGCCCTTTAACCGCGGTCCCCTACTTTGTCGTCGTCCTGATTGCAAGTGATAGATGTCCTGTTCGTGACGATGGGAATTCATGGAAATGTGAGTGCTCTTTCGTTGGATTAAATTGGTGTTTTTGTCGATTTTTCATATAATTTATGCATTCATGAGTATATGTTCCGCTTCATATCGCACATTTTCGTTTATTTTCCACATACATCCAATTATCGATTGATCGCCTCCGCCGATTTTGAACGCTACTGCCTTGAAATGTGTTTCTGCATAAACACATTGCCTGTCGACTTGCGAAACCACCCTTTGTCCGCTTTTAAGTGACACCACCACTCCTTGACACGTGTACCGCACACGATTTATAAAATAAATAAAATACAGGGAATTTGTTGATTGACTTGCTCCGGCTGATAGGGTGTCTCTACGGCAGTTTTGTATATGTGAATGGGTGCTGATAACGTTGGCGAACACTCGCGCCGCTAAAGGTTTCAACGTTTTTTCGTGGTGTCATGGAGCGGATTACTCGAAAGTACATACATATTCCGACAGATGCTGGGCAATAGAACTTGCGTTACGGGGTATATTGAACAGTTATCCGGTAATGCGTAGGTTTCTGGGATGGCTGAAGGGATATCGGAACAGGTGACCGCTCTATTAGAGGCTTAATTCTATCGTGGAAGGAGATGTGCGGTTTCCAGTTAGTTGACTTGCTTGATTTAAAGATTTGCATTAAGCATTAGTACATCGTATGGCGTACGTGGGGTTCTTCCTCTGGGGACCAGTTCTCGCCAACCACGTAACATAACGTGTGTGCGCTTTGGAAATCCATAAAAACCTTCTTGATAGTATTTTATGCCCAGGAGGAGTATAGTGACAGTAATTCAGTTCAAGTGAGAGTAATTTAGGTTTAATGCGAGTACCTCCTGAATATGGACTTAATGCCCCTGGAATTGGCATAGAAAATGTTTGATTTTTGCATCCTTTCTGCAGAGAACTGAGCAAGCCCCCTCTCTTCCCATAAATAGCTTAAGCTTCGTCGCTCTTTATATATTGTGCGCGCATAATGGTCATAAAAGTGCACTAAACGTAATAATGGCCTTTAAATAATAGTTTGCTCCAGTTGATGTAATAACGTTGCAAAACCGATTCATATGTCATTCATCTGTCATCGCATTCTAAACAATGGGGTTTACGGGTGTCATTCAAAAACGCTGAGAGCTCGTTCATTTCTTCGCACTAGACAGATCTCTATGTAGAAAAAATAGTCCGATGTTACGCAATTACAGTGCATTCTCTGATTATTGATCGATTGATCTGCATGAAATATGAATCATCTAGGTAATTGCTCACTTCATAACAGACTCGTATGATAAGTGTAGTTTTTGTCCATTTCAATTTTCACCGTAGCATGGGTGTATGACACATGTGCGCTGAAACTGCAACAAACATCTACGAAACCAGAGCCAAATTTGTACGAAACTTGTTCTAAACCTCTATGAAACATGTGATTAAATTACGTGGAACTCGACAGACCCATTTTTCAATGCAAATCCTTCTCCCTCATTTGTTTTCCACTTTCTGGATTTTTTTTTTGGAAATTTCTACTGCTTCCTCTTGTGCTTCCATATTTCATTACCAGGCTGTGAAACTTGATATGCACATAATCCACCCCCTCCTGGAGCAATTCGCTAGAGTTATTTGCTCTAACAGTGCACTCGTCGTGGAATTCCCGTGCGGATTTGCTATTCTCGTCCAAACCACGCTATTTTGAGTCTCGTCGTTCCCATCCCTTCTCCCGATTCGTCTTTTGGGCGGCGGTTGACACAAAGCGATGACATAATTCTCGGAATGAGGTCTACTCCGCTGTGTGCGTTTTTGCATTTAGAGCGTGCAGACGTCATAGCGGCTATAAAAGCCCATATTTCTGGCACTTGACAGTTTAATAGCGTTTCTTTGATGGACAAGAAAAGCCACTACATCGCCCGTTTCCAGTGGTGGGCGGACGTGAATTATTAACACGTGTGTCCGGTGGCGATCCACGCGGCATTGGCCTGGGATGCAGGCGTTGTTTGGCTGCTGGATTGAAGCGCTGATGTCTTTGAAGGCAACGTGGACATCATTTTGATTAGTCAACTGGAAAAGGTAGAGTGGTGGATTTTGTGTGGTACGCAATTACGTCCATACGTAGCTCTGATTGCTATACAGTGCTCAAGCCGGAACAGACCGGTTCTGGGGGTTTCCTCTTACGAACACGGGCAGAAATACCGTTCGTTCGTTCTTCTCTAATCGAGTAATACACCTTTTATAAAACAACACAAAGGGATTGCTAAAAACGGAAGAGATTCCAGAGAAACAGACAAATTATGGTGGTGAACACGTTTGATGATTTTTCCTCCTCCAATTAGTGCAAATCATGCGTGAAATCTCTGCGATGATCGTACTTTTGTACTACGAACGTAAGAAACCCGTATTCCATTCGGCATTCAGAGTTTATGGCGGCTCTTTATGCGTTTACGATACTGTACAAGGCGTAGCGAAGTAATGGCTTGGGCTTTTTCCAGAACACGCTAAACCCGCAGCGCGACAGCAAACAACCCGCTAGTCGCGTGCCGTCCGCAATGTTAGCAAAACTTGCTGTGCCCATAGAATTTTTCCGTTTGCCCAGAACAGCTGAGGGCTGGCCGGGCGGAAAGCCGGCGAGGGTCCCGCGATGGCGCGGACGCCTTGTACGGCACGGATTCACATGAACTTTACAGAATGGCGCGATGATTCAGAAGCGTTGCTGGTAGAGGCTGCTATTGTAAGGGTCAAGGCTAATGCGGGTAGCGAGCTTTCACGGGGTTTAAGAGTTTGTGAACTTGTGTTGTTAACGAATTAACCTTTCTATCCTTTGATTTGTTCGGATGAGTTTGGGTTTAATGGTTGGTCTAAGAAAATTGCTGCTACCTTCTGGTGTCCTTCTGAGAAATCTGTCCTGCAAATACACCATCGAACATTGAAACAACAATGTGACGAATAACCGCAATATTCCATACAAATTCATAAAAATGTATTACGTATGATTTCAACTTAAGCCTCCTCTGCTTAGAAACATCTTCTTCAAATTACATCTTAACTGACAAGTCGCGCAAGAATTTCTATAAAGTTATCACCAGCTATGTGGTTCTACGTTGGCACTATCGAAAAATTTCCAGGAAACGTTTGCATAAACATGCCCCTTGAAATTTCACCCGTTTCCTGTGTTGGGATTTATGAACGCTCCTGGGAAGATTGAGTGGTTCCTTCTCATCCATAGTGAGAAATTCCTTGGGAGAGATGTAACAGAATTCACCGCTTCTCTCACTAGATGCTGCCTTTGGCAGTTTGGCTGAGGCAAGCCCATCTCACGAGCTTTCTCAGTTTTTGCCAACAACACTCGTTCACCTCGTTCGGGCACTAGGTTGTTTTTGAGCGTTTTTATGTGTCCTAATTTTGATTACCTCCCGTTTAGGTTAACTGAATTTTCCTATATTCAGAGCGACTGACTTGCACCGCCTGGATTATGGGTGAAACCGACTGATTGGAGGATTTTCTCATGTTCCTTATAAGTTTTGGGTGAATTCCACGTACACAAATGCCGCGTTCCTCACACCTTCATCCGGATCTGAAGAGAAAACCATTAAAAATATAGCGCCATCACTTTAAATCGTGGCCATTGGTCTGGTTTTCTTCCACTTCATTGCTATTTGTTCCAGATTTTACAGGAACCACCTTGCTTACCAACGATTCAACACTTTTTTTGTACATCAACAAGTAGTTCTTCTATGAAGAAATGTTGTGTTTCTTGCTGTGAATATATGCACCTCGACTATCGGACTACTCACATACATAAGCTGTCTTCTTTATAATGGATTCAGTGAATAATTGTACACGAAATTAGTAGCTGCACACGAAATTAGTTGAGGATATCTGGTTTCTGGAAGGCTCATACCCACTCTGCCATCCTTCACGCCAGCCCTATTATGGTTGTGTTTATGGCTGGACACACGAAACAGCGATACTCAAACACGTGGACGTCTCGTGCATGTGGGTAGGATACAGCTGGATACAGCTTATGCTATGGCTGTAAAGCATCGTTTTTCGAAAGTTCAGAGGGAAAATTGAGAAGACATTTGGTGAGTAAGCAGCTGGATAAAAAGCAACGAAACAGGTGTTCATCACTGTTTATTACGGTGGAAAGGAAAACATAAATCGGGAATGCATTTTTTCTCCCAGAGCAGGAATGATGGGGCCTGTTAGAGTTCACCTCGAGTCTGCTAAAATTACTCTGGGGGTTTTTGCTGCTAAACTGGTTGAGGAGCGAGGATTGTGGCTATTTGACCTGTAATCGTGGATTCTTGGCTCTCAGCCCTGTGGGCTGAAGGTTTCATCTAATTAAAGCGATGCTTATTTAGGGATTCCTTCCTGGATAAATGGTCCTGGTAAATCTGATAGCTCTCTGCGTTACTCTTCAGCTCTTTTGTGCATTTCCTCATAATTTGTTCAGCTGCGATCCTTAAAAATCGCACTTCCTGGGACGCGTCACGTGCACCCGCAGCCAACTTTTCGCTGACTCTTTGTGTCAATATGCTCAGTGGTTCGTTTTCTGTCGTGGTATGCTGTGTGTATGAAGTGTATTCATCAATCTAGCACTGCCACATACCAGTTTCCTAGGGCCAGTTATCTCAAACTGACACGTCTAATGTGTGCGGATGCTGATTGAAAGCGAAATGACTTCCAGGAAAAAATGGCTAGCAATATATTGGTCGGGTAGAATACTGGTCTTTGCTTGGTCATCCTATTGGAATTCTGGCTTTTTCGGCTCTTGCTTAGGCTTGTTCATCCTAGCAGAACCGGATGCGACAAAATGCTTTGACTTTCTTTGATGGTCTGCTGAACATCTTCGGCGCTGCCTTTGATTGCTGTCCTTCTTATGGGCGTTTTCTGCCGGACGGTCGGGCAAGCGCTTTGTTGAAGTTGTGCAAAGGGACCAGATGAGTCTTGAAAATCTTGAGATCAAGAACTGGTTCCAGTGTAGTTCAGTGGAGTCCTTTATTTGGAATGTTTACCTTTCGAAGAGAAATCTGGGACACTCTGGAAGAAGCCGTGTTCAACTGCAGGAAAGACCTGATCAGCTGATCTGACCAGCTGATCTGGGAAAATGCTCCTTTCTATGGCGTTTTCGTCGCCTGCAAGTGCTGGCGAAACGCTGCATGGGCAAATTTGTTCGTTCTTCGATTCAAGAACCCATTGCGAAGCTGTTGACCTAAATGCTCGCCATCGATTTGAATTAAGATTAGCTTCGGAATGTGGCGATTAGTGATCTCTGGCTCGTGCAGGCTGTTTATTGGCGAGAACGAGGAAATCGACACCACCTATGACAGGTTATCATATTTCGGTGTTCGATCGACGGCCACACCAGACCAAGTGCTAGTTTTTTTTTTCTCGCCCGGCGGGTCACTCAGACTCCTACGGGTCAGGAATGAGCGGTCATATTGAATGTTGCGTCTACGGTTTTCTGGTCAGGATGCTTCACCTGTAGAAAAATTATTGAATGCTCACAGGGAAGTTCTGGCTCACCCGTTCACCTGAAGTGGTCGTGCTTATCCAGACGCGAATCAGCACACCTTGCCGTATTGACCTGGGAAATTGAAGCAGCAAATAATAGTAGAGGTGGTGATAGAATTTTCACGCTGCCAGTATAACTTTTTTGGAGTACAACACCTAGACTCGGTGTAGATGCTACTTTATTTTTGATACGTTTTGACTACTATCAAACGTCCACGAGCAATAGTATACCGGGAATCATGACGTTGCTACGAAATTGATACTATCGGAGGATGTGATTCCTTCTTTGCTTAAATCCCTGTTCGCCTCTTCCAACTAGCAAAAAAAAAGGCAAGGACGGTTATGGAGCGTTGTACCTGGAATGGGTGGTGCGGTCGAGCTCTGCGATTGGTTACTTGTTTAAATTGGCCAGTCACAAAGCACGATCGTTCCGCCCGTTTCAGGTATAGCTCTCCAAACTCACCACAATCATGCTTACGACCTCATAAAAACCGAATACTTTGGTTAATCGTTCGCATATTCGTGAAACAAAGAGAGCACTTCTGCACTTTTGATATTTTTCTCGGAGGCCCACTTGTTCGAACATTCGATTTTTCGAGGAGTCAATCCCTTACTCAGACATAACTATACCCATAGCCGAGAACACTGAAAAGCCTCTTACTGAACTGCAGGAAAGTCTGAACAACCATGTTCACAGCAGTTGGTGGTGACTCATGTGCTTCTCTAGAAAAAGTTGGAAGTAATGTCATGTGGTGGTCTCCGCTTCTTTTCCATCTCCTACCTCATTCTGCTCTCATACATATTTTCTCTCGCACTGATGTGCTTCGCTTTCCGTAGTAGCAGCGCTTTCATACACAAAACATCTGCACTGTACTGTTCCCCCGGTTAATTGTATGCCTTTTTTGATCTCTTGCCAAGAATTAACTGCACCTTGTGACTGGTTTCTCTTAGCCACGTTGTTCCAATTCGTAACTGGTTCAAGTGTTGATTGATCAATGCGGCTTTGTGTGGAATTGTGCAGGGAATTCACTCGAATCCATGAGTTAGCAGTTATATGGAGGGGAAACCGTATCAGTGAATGTTTCCCCGGATATCCTGGAGAAAGTGCAGTCGATTTCGGATAGATAAGATCTTCCTCGGCGCGCAGGATGCACGTATAATGCCGACCGTCTGCATTATGCACATGCGAACGAACACGTCGCCTACTTCGTGACGATCCAGCGCTTAGTAAGAGAGGGATATGTGTTGATGGTATTGGGAAAATACGGGGAAAAGTGTACTTCAATATGGCGCTATCAGAGGCTTATACAAGAAAATGAGTCATGGCTTGTGTAAGGGTTGTCGACGGCTTTTCACTGATACCGAGTGTTTGCTGTGGATGAATGTTTGTTGCATGACGGTGGACAATCACGAACTTTAGGGAGGTGTGGAGCGACAAGGCGGAGGGGAGGGGGGAGAGGAGGGGGAAAAGTGGCGCGTCGCTGCATACCACCTACCCATTTTCCAGAAATTGATTTCCAGATGTATGTTTCGCTGGCAAAATGCAAGTAGTTGAGAGGTTTCTGGTGTAGGAAAGGAAGATTCATTTGATCAGAGCGATTCGAAAAGTCTCTAAAAAGTATTAGGTTGGTGCAAAAATAATGCACGTTTGCATGCCTTTGATTCCAAACCTCATAACTCCGTTCAAAATCGATCTTTTTCAGAAGGCTAGAACCATTTTAATCCGCAAATCTTTAGCAATAAGGCAGACGTTCTCCGACTGCCGTGCAATTCTGACGGGACCTTCTAGAATCGACGAACTTTCGGAGGGCAGTTTTGGTATCACTTTTTTATTTCTTCGAGAAAATTCTCCCGGAAGAAGTTGCCCAGGTTCTTGGGGAAGTGCTAGTCGATGACCGAGAAGCTTGCTGATTATGCTATAGGACTCCCAGCTTCCTAGCTCAGTTGCTCGAACCTGTGAAGAATCTGTTGTGCAGGTTGTGCCTGGACGGTACCGTGTAGGAGTGAAGAATCGATTTTATTGAGCAATCGATTTTATTGAGCAAGGTCACACAGTGAAGCTGCTATTTTATTTCATTTACGTCTCGAAAGCACTTACCAGATTAGGAAGGATGAATGAGCTGCAATGGGCAATTTTTGCAGCAGGTCACCACAAAGTGGCCGTGGCCTTATTTTGGTGTTGCTTCGGTTTCTGGGAGTGTTTCGGTGCATGTTCCTCGTCCAACTATTCAGCGAGGCATCTCATTTTGTCGAAGAGGGTCTACTCTTCACATTTAATTACTAAGCGACCGACTGTTTGGTTGCAATTTTTTCACTGCAAAGGTGCGAAGCAGACCTCTCATCGAAGATCAATGTGGTACTCGTTCAGTATGCGCGACATCAACTCGTCGTGCTTTTTCGTCCTCCCATTTTTACCGAGGGAAGGGATGATCTGACAACAATTACCGGTGATGTTCTACGAAAACAAGTATGTTGTTTTGGATGGGTGGTCTTTGATAGTTGTCATCAATTGGGGATCGCAAACCCCAGGAAGATCTATGCGACATTCCTTAATTTCGAAGCAAGGCACACCAAGCCGAAAAATCCGGAAGCAGCTCGGCGGAATCTATTCGCTCACACTCCCTTCGCCAAAACTATGGTAGTATTCCGAGCGGTTCCTGCTGCGATGCCGGCGAGTTTTAGCTGAATTGAGTTTGGCAAAAAACTTGTTTTGGCGCCTTTCCTTCCACAACTAAAAATTCACCGAAAACATGAACTTCGCTCAAAATGCATGAGATGATTGAAAAGGCCATGAAATTTGCTACAAAACCATGTGCAAATTCTCATACCGATCATGAGAAACACCGGAAGTTTTCTGCACCGAAGATGAAGCAGCGAAGAACGCGCATTATTTTTGCACCAACCTAATAACTGCTGAACTGAGTGAGATAAGGGTAAAGTCAGGGTCAGTTGAATGACAGCTTGAATGTTCCCAGGAAATCTCGCTCCCATTCTATCCCCATTAACTGTTTCCTTCATGACTTTATTGGCTCCCCTGAGAGTTAATAATACCTTTTGAGGAAAATCTAGAAACTCTCGGCAACGAAGGCAGCGGAGAGTGAGAAGTGCGAGCTGCGGTGTGCGACGTGGTCGGAGTAGTTTTTTTTTTTTTTCGAAGGTCCGATAATGTGATGAGCTAGAAGGGTGAGGCTTGCGCGTCTGGAGTGGAGGCATTGTCACTTTCACGGAGAGCGGTGGGTGGTGGTGGGGGGTGGGAGGTGGAGGAGTAAAGAGTGAGCTTTGTTTGGCATTCAAAATTCAGATATCAAACAGGGTCCGAGAAAGTGAGAAAGAGAATCCGGACGGCCACAGTTCCATAAATAAATAAGGTTATTAAAAATTCATCCCAAGGTTTTAATTATGGAAACAGTTGTGTGAAGAATGGAGGCAAGGGTTGAAATAAAACAAGAACACAGTTTAATCTGGTTTATACATTTAGTAAATTTTCTGTCATGGGAATACTCGTTACTATCTGTTTTATGCACTGCTATTCGATCTCGTTTTAAAGTTTTGGTTTGCGAAAAAGTGAATTTTTTGACTTACCGCAATCTGGACATCCACATAACAGAAATTAGTGTTTGTCAATATATATCACACGTTTACTTCTGGATTCCCAGATGGCTTGTAGGAAAGCTGCCAGGAACTGTTATGATAATTCCCATCATCTCTCGTGGATCATCCTCTTTCTTTCCTCTGCAACTGAACTTCTAAGTACGTACAATTTTTTGTTAACCTTCTCCACTCTGTTTTATTTCAATCTGCTCTGTCCAGGTTCTCTTTTCATTTCCAACTTTCATAGCATCAATTTTTGAGTAATTTTTCTGGCGCTGAAGTGAAGATAGTAGTTTTTTCCCGTCCGTACCATGCCCATGAGACCTGCCGCGTCGCTCTCTTTGCCTTCTCTCCATGGTGATCCTTGAATACATAGTCGACTCATGTTTTGAGCCTGTCACATGAAGCGCAAGGAGTGGCCCAAGCACTGGTGGGCATCACCGATGATATTCGGCCAATTTTTGGAAACTCGCGGGATTTGCAGCGATCCGTGGCTTTCTCGCATACATCAGGTGCCCGTTTAGTGTCCCAAGTGGTTCGGCGAGCAAACGTATGCAATTCTTAATGATCTCCGACCACCTGTCAAAGGCATATCGTTGGAAGCATAGCATAGATGCAGGGTCGGGTTGTGAGGGTCTGGTATTACGGAAGGAAAAGGGTCAAGATTGTGGTTCACCAAAATACTTTCTTTGAGAGAAAGCCGAGTGAAAAGCTTAATTTAGGCCAAGAACGTGATTTCTCGGACCCGGAACGTCATTCTTCCTAAATCATTTATTTTCCTCACTTTCCCTCTCCTCTCCCATCTGGAATTCAGGTTAAACAGCTCTGACGTACGACTTTTTTTGCGCTAATCTGAGCTGATTCGCTGGCGCCGGTGGGGTGTCGTGAGATGAATTATGAGGACTATGAGAGAGAAATCGACGAATAGAAAGGGATTTGGCCAAACGCCATCCTCCTTCCGAGCAGCCTGCCCAAGATTTCATGTAATTCTCGGGTTTTTTTCTTGACCTCAAATCTTCTCCGTCCCCCCTTCAAACCAAGCAGATTTCCTTTGAATCTTCGTGTTTGACCGTCTGGAAGAACAAACGAAGCTTTCCTTCACTGTGCACTCTCAAGTAGGTGGTATTTGAGGATCGCTTACAACGTGTGCTGTTTGTTCAAGCGGACAACTCGTCCTCTTCCATGATTCAATTACTGGAAAATTCGGATACTTTAGAAGGCAATATTCCGCGGCCGAAAGACTGCAGGGAATACTTTATGACATCAATTTTAGGGCCGTGTAGATGTTTTAAAAGCGAAAATCCGTCTTCTTCTTGTGGAAGAGGTAATAACTGTGCCTTTCGCAGAGGAACTAGGAGAGCTTAACGTTAATTGAACCCTCTAACTGAAAAAAGGCTGGTCATGTTTTTGCGATAGGGCCATTCAAACAAGGAACCAATCACAGCAGCGCCCGTTTGCCATTTCTGTTTCGTAATGGTCCTCACCCGTGAATTTGGGTACACTTTTCGGCACAAAAATACCACTTTCTCTAAAAAGTACGTCACGTGAAACTCTAGTACAAGTTGTGTACAACTTTTTAAACTTGCGAAGTTATTCGCGTTCCCACTGAAGTGACACAACACAAGTGTACTTGTTCTTTTGTTCATTGACAATGGGCATTCTCGCAACGTGGGTATCATATTTCCGTGTATGGTACATCTATAACTTCGTCAAGGCATCAATTACACGCTCACGCTTCAAAGGTGCGGAATGAGCTGTTGTTTGGAGGGGAACTGCTAGGAAATTGTTGGTTTGGTGGCCGGAGATCTGTGGACTCGTGTGAACAATGAACATGGATAGAGACGGGTGGTCACTGGAGGAATGAGAATTGCGTGATTTCGTGGGAAGAATGGGGCGAAATGTGCGTGTTCTGGCATGGGCACTTGCCTTTGTTGCAGAGATCGTCCCCCACCCCCTCCTCGAGAATGGATCGGCAAATTTTTGAAATTACTTTACAATACATATAAAAATCTTGTGTTAGTTTATTTTTACATGTTTATTTTTAATATTATTTTTAATATTTTTATTGATTATTAATAATTAATATTTTTATTAATTTTATTTTCCGTCTGGGTCCCCAAAACGGCGGAGACCTCACTTTTTTTCCCACGCCCCCCTCCCGCCCACTTTCTGCGTCCGCCACTGGTATTCAAAAAGGGATTCATTCTAAGTTCTGTAGAAACATTCACCCTACTAGACTAGTTCACCTCTAATCACTGTGCAGCAGAAACGCATCCCGAACAGCGCAATAGGTCGAGTACAAAGCCCAGCAACATCTCGTCCGAATTCCTGCTATCCTCCCCTCAGTTGCTATCTCACATTGAAATCCCCACCTCTTTGAGGATGTGGAGCTAATTTTGCTGATGAGATCACTTGCCAGGCATTTTCTTCCCCATCTTTCTTTCCTGGCTTCAGCCCCCGTGATAAAAATTCTAATTTTTCCATACAAATGTAGTGATAGGAGACTCGCAGCAAGAAGAACGCCTCTTAGTCTCCTGACGAGGCGCTGAGGCTGGTTTTAGAGCGGCGCGGACCTGTGAATCAACCGCCCGCATGCTGCATAATCGGGACTGTCAATAGCGACCAGATACAATGTCTTCATGGATTTATTCTTGTCAGTGTCACGAATCAACACACTTTTGAACGAGTTATCGGGTGTTAAGTAGGGATTAGCCTGCACCGCCTCTTCATGCTTATCTGCAACTGGAAAACTCGTCCAAGTTGTTGTGGACGCGCACGGGGAGTTCTCTAGATAGCAGCGATTCGCATTTTGCAAAGATGTTTTTGGAAGATAACCACAATAAGTGCGCGAATAGGCCTAACCATGCCTTGCATTTGCTGTAAAATAGGGGTCCGATGTCGTGAAGAAACCGACTTGCCTGTTCAACTACCGTATATCTACCGTAATCTCGTGTGTTCCCGTGTTTACGCCATGTTACGCACATCTGCCCTTCTACGACTTCTATTCAAGAAACCGGCACCATTACTTTGGCAATGGCGTTTTTGCGGCCCGTGCTGATGATAGGTGATGCCGCAAATAATTCGTAAAACTCGTACACGTGGCGTCACGCAGTGCAGGTACAAAATGCCCCACCCCTTAATCACCTAAGGTGCCGCCGCCGAACCTGACGCCCACCATTCAGACATCACAATGATAGGAGGGACGAGTTTGCAATATGCAGATTTGACGACGGCTCGGTCGAGCGTGTAAGCGTCGTTAGAGGGACCGGAATAGCGCGCGCGCCTCAAGAACGCCCGCGCGTGCAGGCGGCCGGGAACTTAGCGGCTTCCTGCTCGACGTTTAGCTGCGCACAAGCAAACCAGTCATGCCTTTTAAAAAGTGACGCTATCAGCGGATTACGGATGTCTGGAAGAGGCGTGGCGAATTTTTGCGCACAAATGAAGTGACTCCTCAGGTAAATTGAAGCCGAGACGAAGCTTGGGAACTGGTTCTTTCCTAATCCTATGGCATCGACATGTCACCATTGATTCATTCAGCATCTTGTTTTACCACTGCGTGCACTATCCTCTCTTGCTTTGTAATTACAAGCAAAACAAAGAACTGAGCAGGGGAAATTGGTTGAGGGGACCAGTTTTCGCTCAGCAAGACGTATTCATATACTTTTCGAATGTGAAATGAAAAGAGATGATTATCACCAGCGTAAACTCTTTGAATTCGATGGCAGAAGTGTAGCTAACTGCAACGTCTTCCTGTGCTCATTTCAGTCATAGGAAGCACTGCAGAGCATTGGGTCCAGCCACGATATTAGTTCCCTGCCTCTTTTTTGGCTCTTGCTGGATGCTGGATGTTATTCCATTACTAAAGTGGCAGTCGAAAGCAGGGTTCTCTTCCGTCGCGGATTGCGAAAAGGACAAAATTCCTAAAGTAGAGGATGGGTAAGGAGAGATTGGGGTATAAAAAAATTCTTCAAGACGGCAGGAATCTCTTGCAGCTGAAAGTTCACCTATGGAAGTTTTGCTGGAATCCCAAGATTTGAGGGTGGTCTTATGGATGTGAGACGCGCTGTGAGTGGAATGTGTACTGGCTCATTAAATACGTACCTATTTATTTTTCTCCAGTTTTCTTCAAATGTTTACATTTATTTATTGAAAGTTACTAAAGTTATAGCCAATTTTTCATTTTTTTTTCTTAAAGTTCTGGCGAGTCAAATGTTTTTTCCGCGCAAATCCCACTTCTCTTCTCACCACTTCTCTTCCTTTGGCTATTCGCCAACTGCCCAATCGCAGAACTCGTCCTCTCCGCTCTTCCCAGGTAAACTACCCCACAATTAGGAAATACAGCGCTAATCTCCGATATTATTTTGAAAGTCAATCAGAAATCATCTGTAATACGCTAGGTAAAATGGGATCATCAGAGATTTAAAATACGTTTGTGTGGTTCTTCATGGAACTTATATTCATATCTTGAATTCATCCGAAACTTTTGAGATGGCGCAAGTGAATGGTTTCTTTTAGGTCAAACTGGAAGCGGCGTTTGGGCGAACTGCGGTAGGACCGAATTCGTTAGCCGTCAACGAGCGAACAGGTCGCATTGCTTACGTGGCTGGGTGTGTTCTTGTTTGATTTTTTTTTGTTTTAATTTCACTCTCTGCACTTTACTTTGTTGACAGCTATTCTGTGAAATCTGCCGGCTCATCTCCCTTTTTCTTCTGTTTGTTTGTCTGTTTGTTTTTGTTTCCTACTGCCGGCTGGAATTTGACAGCACTGCGGCGGCTCCCATTACCGCAAACGATGAAGCTGTGGCGTATTTGCATTATGATAGCGCTAAGACTGACAACCCGCTTCTCACCGGACCCATGGGCAAATAATGACCTGCTCTATCGCCGGCTTTGCCGCGGTTTCGGCCGGTCACTCGATAGAAACGCAAATAGATCGCATTTTCTTCTAAGAGGGACGGCCAGCTGATAACGAAGGGAAGTGTGTGGGGCAAAGATATTCGGTTCAGACATGTCTTTTTATACTCTTCGGTCGTTAATACTTTTTAGGCGTTGGAAAAATTATTTACAATAGTAATACTACGTAGGGCATCCTCGCTCTCTTCCTAAGCCATTAAGAACCGTTGATCGCTTGTATAAATAGACTTTATGACACGTTCTGATAAGAAGAGGTGACCTTGTTGTGGGGGGGGGGGAATTATTATCTTGCCTTATTAGGGGGTTAAAAAGAGATAAATGGCTTCCTTCCTTGAGCTTGGAGAGTTATTAAAGGCAGTGTGTCACCTCGTTTTCGTGCTTGGGGTTTCAGCGGATTCTGAATCTTCTCGAGGCATTGAATCTAGCGGTACACATAACTTATTACAAAACGGGCTCTAAGCCGTTTTGTTAACGTTTTTCGGGATGGGATTTGGAACAGTTTGTTGCTTCGAGTGGACGTGGGAAGCCGTTGACCTTATCGATCGGACACGTCCAGACGTGTTGGCCAACGTTGCAGCCGTGGCGGGCAGCCAGCACAGTCACGGACCGCTCCGCCCAAGTGGTCCGTGAACTACATGTTCGGGCCCTCCGAAAACGGGTTTTATGCGTTACATTACAATTTTATGCGTTTTATCGTACATCATTGGACTCAGCGTGACGAGCAGGTCTATACTCTGTTGATATCAACAAGCAACGGAACGAGGTGACACACTGCCTTTAAGGGAAGAGTTGGGCAACATCATGACGCAAGCGAAGGCAGGCGGATCTTGCCTCGTCCTGGGAATGCTTAATTACGTGTACGTCAGTGCAGGTGTCGCAAAATTACCATGCTGAAACATGTAACGGGGGGGGGGGTGATGGGAGGGGGGAATTTGTCTAAAGGAATTGGATCGTTTTAGGAAGGTACTAGCTTCTATACAGAAAAAGGAGGGGTATCATTCTTGCTGAGAAAGGGGGCATGACAGCAGAAGGGTTCGTTTTTAGGCACAGACAGGTTATTATGAGGGAGGAAGTTACTGCTGAGGGGAGAGGAGCTTCAGTTTGTGTGTGGAAGAGACAGGGGGGGGGGCCATTTTGGTGGGTTGGAATTTATGGGCAGAACGGACTCGTATTTTTGTCGGTGGAGAAAAAAAAAGGGGGGCGGGGCGGTTGTCGACTCTTTATCATCTCGACGCCTGACATTGAGAATTATTTCGCCTGCTTCCTCCTGAGTTCATAAAAATTCCAAATACAAGCATTTTTTTAGTGCAGGCCGCAATCTTTCTATTCCGTAAAAGAGCTTCAAATGGAATTCCCAAAGAACACAGCTTCTGAAGTGATCTCATCTCCTCCCCTGCATGATATTTTTTCCAAAAGGAATATCTGGAGCGTCTTTCAGCAGACAAGACAGGCACGACCCCATGTCAGCGAGTTTTTATTTGTGTACTTTTTATCAGCACAAGATTTCTCACTATGGTGTATTAGCCCACCCCCTATCTATGATTACGGATGACATCAAAGCTGTGAGACGTGCCTGCTTAGATTAATATGTAATGTAGTCAGTTCCATCAGGGATAAAATGTAGAAAAAAAACTAGATATAATATTGCTCCAGAAAGGAGCGAAGTCTATGAAAACTCGTCAATTTTTAGGGATCTTAACCAATTGCAGGGTTCGGCCACAATCTTCTCCATTTGTTTTGGGCTAAAACAAAAAGCGGAAATCTTTGGGAAACGTTATAGTTCTGGTAAGTGGCAGATTTTAATTAAGATCTGCTGAGTGAAGCAAAGAACTGTATGATCCATCCATCAGCGGACGAATGAATAAACCAAAGGCCAAAGGAAATTTTTGTCACTAAGATCCCTACGGGATTGATTCTCCACCCTCCCCCCCTGTACAAACTACTTTACTTTCAATTTTCGATCTCAACCATCTTCTCGCCCCGTCAGTGTCAGAGTTAATTCCTTGTTTCCTTTATTAAAAAAGCCATGTTTTTTCACGCACATATTGCCTCTTTGTTTTTTTTTTTCGATTTTCGGTTCCTGGTATATTAATATTATCATGTAAGTGATAATGCGATTAATTTCACTTTGCAGAGCGACCGTTGTGCTGACATCGTTTGACGGATCGCGACAATCTGGTGAAGGGCATGTTGTTGGAGCAGCGCGACATCCCTTTACGTGCCTTGCATTTAGCCCTTGTGGGCGGTACATAGCCACTGGAGAAGTGAGCTTTCGAGTATCTTAGTGTTATTTTGGGCATAGTTGAATAAAAGAAGTGTTCCTATTAACTCCGTAGAATTAAAAGAATCAAAACGTGGTGAATAACTTACAAATCATTACTCAAGTAAAAAGAGGAGAACTGGTGGCCTGGCTTTTAGTTCGTGCAGTGATCTCATGCGCAGAGTAGACTAAAAGGCCATTTCTTCGCAATCTTTACTGAAAGGACGCATAGGTGAGGTTTAGAAAAGGGGTATTCTATTGTGACGCTGAAGTACAAATGCTTCCGGCGATTATAATGTGAAAACATAAGAAACAGTGAACACATTTCTCTTTCTGGGCTACTACACCGCATACTGAAGTGGTGGGAGAAGGCCGGAATGAATCGGAAGGGTTATGAAAAGTATCCGTCTCGATTTTCGGACTTTTTGCAAAACTCTTCAACGCTTCTGTGCAGTAGGGCATCCTGCCCACTCCTTGCTCATATATGCTCTGTTGCTTTGCTTATCGCATATGAATTGGACCAAACGCATTATGTTTTTTTAGCAAGACGGGGTTTTATGCAATTTCATCTGCCCTGGTTATCGGCAATCTCTTTTGCAGAACAAATGGAACAATTGGAATCATCAATCTTTTTTTAATAATGTGAGAGCAATTTATGGAGAATGTAGTATAGACCGCAGCCATCCACTGGAAACTGGCTCACTGGGAAGAATGCCGAATTTTCCCATGATTTTCCTATGCTATTTTGTTTAGATTTCTCCTTTTTATTTTTTGCACCAAATGAGACATATCGAGCACACCAATCCAATTTGACAGGAAAAGAATGGCTATGCAAAATTTGAGAGAGGGACAGAAATTTACGAAGAATCACGAATTATTCGTATATTTTTGGCTACTAATGTATTCTGCCAACCTTCTGCTCATTTTTGTCTATAAGCTCACAACTAAAATTCATTCGCCATTCAATGAATTCCATTTAGTCTGGCAATCAACCGCACGTTCGTGTGTGGGAATTACGTGACGAAGCCGGAAATTTCACAGGGCAATCTTTTCGAAGTTTCCCGTTCCATACATTTTCAATAGTCGCTGTGGTGAGCACACCCTATCCTTTTGTTATTTTCTTTCTCTGGCATCATCGCTGAAATAGGTTTTTTAATCTTTTTTTTTTCAGCGTTTTGTGCCGGGCACAAATCTTCTGGTGTCCGTCGGCTGTCAACACGACGGCACCATATGTGTGTGGGATTGGAGAAGTGGTGCCAAGCTAGCAACAGGGAAAGTCACTGCTGTGGTGAGTTCCTGACATTCTTCCCTTTGGTGCTGCTATCTGCCTGTTTGCATAGCCAAACCACTGTTCACAGTAGTTGTTTTACACCGTTTGCCCTCTTTGTTATTGTTTAACGAGCGGTTTTGGTGACGTGTTGTCTCCAATTAATCGTGGTACCATTTTGTCGCGATGTGTCGGTGGTGAGGGATGTTATAGGAACTCGTTTTCATTTTGGGGAGCAAAACAGAGGTGGTGGATGTGAATTGAGGCTATGGGGTTCCTATGGATTCTGCAAACCAGGCATGTGAGAGTATATTGGTATATTCTGATGAAGAATTATACTGGCGACAAATCGACAGTGATAGGTTCAAGAAACATCCCTAGTAGACTCTGAATCCCACTTCGACTTTCCCTGCTCAAATTCCCCTACTTTTTCTCAGTAAAACAGAAAATATCCTGAAGTTGCCAGTTCAATCTAGAACTACCATGTCTCATCCTATTAACTCCTCTCCTACGCGCAAGCCCAAGCCCCTCACCTCCCCCCCCCCCAAGCCCGCGCTGCCCGCAAGAACCTGTACATTTGTGAAATGCATACTTTTCTCTTTGCTCTTGTCCATAGGAAAGTATCGAGTCGAAGCTGTATGATCCTCGAATCCTTGCATTTGACTGCCTTCTGAATCTGACCGTTCATTTGCGCAGGTGAACGCCATTGCCATCTCTCCGGACAGTTCAATATGCGTGACAGTTGGCTCGAAGCATGTGAAATACTGGCATCTCCCGGCTGGGGACTCACAACACGGCGCTGCAATGCAGGTGGGATTCACAGGCTCAAATCTGTTGCACTTATGTTTTTCCCTTGTCGTATCTGCACCGTATAATTAATTGCAATACCTTTGAACCTACGTGAAGTTGTTTTTGAACTGAAACTTTCAAGCATCTTTATCCTTTCTCCTCCCTCTCTTTTATTTGACTTGCCATCTTCGTCCTGTTTTAACTGATTTTTGCAACTTTTCATCCACTTTCACATCCCACTCACCGCCTATCTAGTTAACCTTATTTCCATACTCTTCCATTTCCGTTATACTCCATCACAAACGCGTCAGTAGTTGAATAATTGTGCATACTGCCTGCTTTTCTTGGCGCACTCTGCAGTCGATGCAAACTTTCTCGCATTATTTTTCTCTCTGGGGTTTCTCCAACTGCCGTCCCTGGTGAAACACATTACCTACCACAGCGAACAGTAATGATCCATGCCGATTTGAAACGTTTCTCATTTTCGGTGTTGTTCTTAGACCCCTACTTGAGTCCTTTTTTTAGAGATAGACTATTTCAGCATTCATTCAGCCTAAACATTTTTCCCAAGAGACAGAAACAGAGAAAAAACTCCAAGTCATATTTGCTTTATGTCCCTTCCTAATTCGAATACTTCGGGGCTCTCTGATCTACAGTTCTCCTTCTTTCTGTCAGTACTTTTTCCGTCCTTTCTTTATCCTCCAGTCATGAACAGTGGCTGCCATAAATTATTCTCTCACTAATTCAAGTAATCAACTAACTAGTTTATGTATTTAGTGGCGGAAGAAAACAGTCCCCATGTAAGACCCAGTCCAACAGCGACAACTAATTCCTAGAATAAAACCAGAGAGAAACTGCATATATGTGATTTCAATACAATCGCGTTAATAACAAGAAAAAATTTCATTACTACTGGTCCTCTAGCGTGATTTCCCAAGAGTATGACGTTTTTCGTATGAATAAGGTGTTCGCTAGTATCGGGGTTTCTAATGCAACTTTTTCTGAATCTCTTCAAAAGTGGTACAAAAGTAAAGTGTGATGATTATATGAGCAACTGAAAATATCTATTTCACCCATTTATTCCTCTTCTAAATCCATTTTTCCTTTTTTTCCTGTGAATCCACAGAAATCTCAGTGTCAGCAACTGCAGCTGTATTCACCTTTTCACAATGATGTGAGACACTCTAGCTGGTAAATAAAATAATTTATCACATCTCATCTATTTTCTCCCGTAGGAAGCTATTCCGTCCCAGTTTTTTTTTTACAAATTTTACTTTTCAGTCGCGTTCTGCAATTTTGGCTGATCGCCGGAGCTCTACGTTCGTGGATGTTGTCTTTGTGGATGCTGACAGCGTGCTTTCAGTAACGGAAGATGGCGTACTTGTGGAATTCAAGAACAAAAAGGTTCTATTTAGCGTGTAATTTACTATTTTGCATTCTGTTAGTAGGTACAGAATTAATTTTCAATAGTTTTATTGATTTTTTAAACGCTTTTGAAAGACATATCTGTGCTTTATGTGGATTTCTCAGGTTATTTTTGAGTATGTTTACCTTTTTTTGTTTTTCAGTACGTCAAGATATACCGTTTTGAAGAAAACTGTTTACCACTGTGCATCTCCGTCACCAGCGATGCTGTTGTGGTGAATCATTCTTTCCGTTTTTCTGTTTTTTTTTTCTTATTTTTTTCCTTTTTCTTGGCGTTTACCCAATTCCATTCTGACTAAGCATTCCATGTACGTATATTGCAGCTTGGCTGCACGAACGGTATCGTACGATTGTACGATAAGCAAAATTTGAATGTGCTCTGTGTACTACCTCATCCAGCCTTCATTGGCATGGACCCAGCCGTTGCCAGCACAGCGGAGCTGCTCGAGGTTCACCCTCAGGGAGTGACGTAAGCCACGGTCTTCATGTCCTTCGTAATCCTTTTAGGACCTATTTTTTATAATTTTTTCAGCTATCCTGATGTTCGAGCGCTGTGTTGTACGAGTACTGCCCCGGAGACGTTCATATCTGCCTATTCGGATCGCTCAATGTTTGTCTTCCGACGTGGTGACAACCCGAATCAGTGGTCGAAGCTGTCCAGTACCATGGCTCACGTTGGAGCGGTGACTGCTGTCAAGGTGAACAAAAAGATACTTCCTCCAGAAATTGTCCACTTGGAAAGGTTGAGAAATGTCTCTTCAGCGATACCCTTCACGATTCCCTTACCTCCCTACTGGATCCTTCATCACTGGAGGAGTAGACGGTACTGTTCGGATATGGAGTATGGAAAAGAACGATGACCAGGTAGGGTAGAATTACTACTGCTTTTTCTCAATCAACAAAAGGCTTGAAAGCGATCAAAAGCTCTTCTTGTCTTCTGTCTGTATCCCGACATCAAATTTCGTTCTTTTCACAAATTTCATGCCTTCTATCATACTTCTACCCTAAAACCCGTATTCACATCTGTTTCCAAGAAGAATTTGCCATCTTGCCAGGAGCCAAGTTTCGTGAATAAAAATCTGGTATTCACGAAACCAGTGGGTACCTCTGTAACCTGAGCCTGAATGCGTCATTAGAATTACCTAGGATAAACCTGTTCACGCCCCGTTCACAACTAGTGAGTTCGCGAAGTGTTAATACGAAGTGCATGCGCTCCCTGTGCTCGAACGTGTCATCGGAGGGGTGGGTGATCTTGTGCCATGGTAATGATATCCCACGGGCCGCAGCTGGGTGCAGAAAAGGTCACTTCTGGGCAAGCATGTTGATGAATGCCAGGTAAAGGGTGAATTTGGGCACATCAACATGATTATCACCGATAATCTCGATGGTGCATGCGAGCCTTGCCTGGCAATTAAAAATTACTGTGCGAGCTTTCCGCCTTTCCGGAAAGTTCGATCAACAAATTTAAGGTGCCGCCTACGGTATGACAAAACCGTGTGATTTCTACAGAGCCTTGGAACTTGTCCCAAAATTCCATCGATTAGTGTCCGCAAATGGTTGGTAGCCACAGTGGAAGAAATTCCATTTCAATTCGCTCTAACTCTGGTGAGAAAAACGGCACAATAAAAATTTTGGATTACCAAGTTTGGTGCCTGTGCCTGAGATCGCTCGACCATGCAACAGGGCGAAAGTACCAGGGAAAACAAGAATGACCTCGAGATTACTCCACTCAAATTTGGTTAGTCTCATGCAACCCAATTTCCATTCTTGGAGTGTTCACTCCGAAGTTAATTACATTTTCAAAATGAGACGCAGAAATAGATCTCACATTCCAGAATGTTCGCGAGATTATGCGCTTTAAAATAGTATCTAGACCTGCGCGAAATCTAATCGGTATTCAGTTATTAGAGGCATTTAAAAATGTCTATGCGAAAACAGCGGAAACTTTTGATACAACCTTATGGAGCGTTTGCCTACTTCTTAATGTAATAATTTTTGTTTTTAATGACATGTTGTCTTTTTAAGTTTTAAATCTGTCTCCTCTTCTGATCTCATTATGTCCTTGTCCGGACACTATTGTTGCGACGAGGGCTTTCCGTTCGCTGGTTTTCATGAATCCATAGCTCTGTTACTAGGAAGGATAACTAGAAGCACGAAAGCTGCATTTACAGTTCATCGTAGTCCGACCCGGTCGTCGGAAGAGGATCGATACGTATTTTTTCTATAGGACCGAATCGGACTCCGATGTACTAGATATAACTACAGCTAAAGAGAACATCGCCTTGGCTTTGTTTAGCTATCATGTTCATAGGGAGTTACGGATTTTTCATTACTACCAAAACCATATACGTCATTTTTCAGATATCCTAGTTCTTTGAAGTTCCTTCATTTTACAGATCTGCTCTGTGCCCGGCAAGAACCTCCTCTCCCCTACGTTGAAGAAGATCATTCACGTGGAAGAAAATTTCGGATCGCTTGTGGAACCACGAGGAGGTGAGGTCCCTCCTGAAACAAACATTGAAGTTTAGCTACCTACTAATCTCTATCATAATGCCGTAATTATTTTGCTAGATATAGGACGGTTACGTAATGCTGTATGCGTGCGTACACGATCGCATGCCTGATGCGCGCACGCTTTCAGCATTAATCTGACGCTCACACGCATTCACAGTGAACTGCCCCCATCATTATAATCATGAAATTAGTTGTATTCGTACTTCAGAGCAATCTTCAGTACATTTGATAAGAAAACTTGATGCAAGAGCAAGAAATCTCCGTAGAATGTCAAAAATTCAAGGAGGTGTCCAGAAACATTGATGTTTTGTTCTATGCGAATGTCCTACTGTACTTATTCGTAAATCGTCATTTTACAGATGTTGGTCTTGTTCCAAGCGAAAGAGTAGAGTTGTCCACGGGAATCCGATGCTTGACGGTGTCACCCGATGGAAAGCACTTGGTGGCAGGCACTAAATGTGGAAATTTGCAGTCAGTCGAGTCTTCTTTTTTATACTTCTACTGCAGCCTTGGAATCCGACCTGTTCCTGAATTAATTTAGCGTCGTCGACCTGGCCGATCCTGAAATGAGTCAATTGGAAGTGATCAGCGCTCATGAGCTGGATGTGCAATGTTTGGAGTACTCGAATAATGCTAGGGGTATGTGATGGGGTTCTGTGATCTGCATGTATTTTTTCTGTTGTATGTCGCATTTTCAAGGAGCCCCGTACTTGTTTGCTTCGGGAGGACGTGATCGATTGGTCCATATTTTCCGCCCTGGAGCAACAAATTACGATCACTGTTATGTGATTGACGATCATCAGAGCGCGTTGACTGCCGTCCGATTCGTGCAGGTGGGCGTAGTTTTGTGTGTTTGCTGTGTACTTGCTGTTCAGATAGGTGTGGTTCATCGTGGAGAGAAATAGGGCGGCGCCACCGTTTTTCGATTGGTTCGAATAAACGTTTCTTCACGTTCTTCAGATTCAACTTGTCCACCTCTCACGTTCCAAAGCATGTATAGTTATTGCGCGTGAAGTGCGGACAAGCTGGCGTTGAAGGGCTTGTAGAGGTCCTTCAGTACGCCAATCGCGGATTAGTGACTCCTCCCCTTTTCCATCATAATGTTCCAGCTTAGCCGAATAAAAATCGACTCATCTGGTCAATTCGACTCATAATCAAGAGCGGATTAGTACCTCGGAATACTCGAGAGAAGAGCGGTAATAGAACCCTTCCGTATCTTCAGGGCTGTATTGCCATCATTGAATCGTACATTCAAATTTTCTACCTATTCGAAGTTGAATATTCGAAGTACCCACTACTGGACCCCTGGAACCTTTCTGTCCGTACAATTATCTCGTCCGTTAGATATGGCCACGAATAGTGCCGTTTTTGCGTAAATACTCGGCAACTTCACACCGATGAAAAGTCCGTTTGAGAAGGTCAACCGAAGAACAGCGGCCACGCCTCCCTATCCTCAAGATTCAATATGTCTTATTTTTGAAGTCGGCATTGTATATAAGTTGATGCTCCAATGAGAAATAGATATTCAGAACGACAACAATGATCTCTACCTGTTCACTTGCGGCTCAGACAAGATCATTATCATATGGCGGCTGGTGGTTTTCACACATGTGAGCCTTTTTCATGTTTTTTAGCACTTTTTCTCTTTGAATACTGTCTTCTTCTAGGACGTTTTGCAATTTAATCGCGAGAATTTGATCTCAGCCCCTGTGGGCATCAATGACCTGTTGATTTCAATGTCTGGACCGTCCCTGCTGGCTTCGTGCCAAGACAGGCAGCTGCGATCGTACACCCTTGCTGGGAAGTTGCTGACAACTGTACGTGGCACAGGTGGTGAAGCTGATTTGCAGCAAGGATCGCTGGGCAAAGTATGGTTCTTTTATTCATCAACTGATCCTGCAGCTAGCTTCCAATTTGATGCGTTTATAGTTCTGCCTGGATCCGTCCTGTACGTATGCAGCCAGTGTGTGCACGGATCGACATGTGTACGTGGTGGAAGCGAAGACTGGCAAATGCGTCGCTGCTGTCACAGGCATTGGAGAATCAGCCACGGATGTCGAATTTTCCGAAGATTGCAGGTGAGCTGCGCTTGCCGCCAGGAGTTGTTGCTCGAGTCGCGGCACACGCCTCATATCCTGTGTTGCTGTTATCATAGCAATTTTTTGCTCGAAGGTCCCATCTTGGTACAAGCTGACATGTTATTTCAATTAGCAGCTACTCTTCTAGTGCAGAGAGTACATATCGATTGATGTCAGACGTTGAATTTCCAGACGATTGTATGTTGCCGCCAGCAATGGCTGCATTTTTGTATGGCGACTTTCGGACACCCTGATCGCTCGTATGCAATCGGCAAAGGCGGCACTCGACACGATTTTAGCAAGGTGAGTGTCAGTGGATTATCGACTGATTTTTGGCAGTGAAGTTTCAGCTCAGCATCATCTACAAGCAGGGCCTAACAATTTCGATGACAGTTATCCGAAAGTTAGCGGATTTGTTGCTCGCGCTTGGGCGCCAATTCAAATGCGAATTTTGTAAAATGCCGTTGTGACGTCATCATTATTGCATTTCTGCATGGAGTAATTCAGTAAAGAGAACAAGCTTGTAGGGACCACTTCATGACTTATGGCTGGGGTTTTTTGGGATAGAGAGGTACTGAGAAGCATTTGTCACGTAGAACAACCAAATCAAAAAGAATACGCAGTTCTGGGCTTGAGGAGCGAGTGATTAGTTGCCGCCGACAAAATATTTTGGGAACCAGTTTTCGCCTCAGTAACCAGATGAAAGCAGTGTGGATTGGAACGAAGATGTCATTTCTGTGTTTAGCTATTGCAGTAATATTTTCTTCTGTGACGAAGATGAAAGTTGTTGAACACCGGTAAGCTAATATGGTGTCGGAAAGACCACATCTAAACATTTCACTACGACTTTTCTTCTCACAATCAGTACCGCATTCCTATCACATTGCCAATTAACCTTGACTTTCACTCGTTACTGTCTTTAAATGTCACTCTGAAATCGTAGCGATGCTCGTTTTATTAATGATTATTACTACTGTTTTAACCCACGCGACATGACCTTGGGGTACTGCTGAAAAAGCCTCGTTTGGTGCAGATGAGGCAGTCAAAAAGCACACTTTGATAGATTGAATAGCTGTATGTGGCTGGTTGAAAAATCCTCCAACCCTGCTCCGAGGAACCGGTGATCGTTTTCCATAGCAGCGCGGTAATGTGCAGATAAACCACGCCCATCAACTTTATAGCGCTTAAGGAGAGGGAATGCGAGCGCATTCAAAAGGCGTGGATTTCTTTCCGTCCTTCTACGCGTTTCACTACCTCATGCACCATTTAGTCTGATGGAAGTCGCATTGGAATTCCCTTTCACCTCATTTCTCCCAGTTATGAGGCAGTTGGTGTCTAGCGTGAGGGGTTATTCAAGCGTCATTTATCGTACGTGTTCACGCTTTTCGAAAAGCGTGATTTTGACTGTACGATCGTCCTGGCATTAAAATAGAATGTTCCTGTGGTAGTCTGTTTAGTTGGGCCGGTTGTTATTGCACTATACTCACCCTAATGTCACCAGCCTTTGTGCTTTGAAGTAGGTGTTAAAAACCTTCCGTTTCTGGATATCTGCCCTTGATATAGGATTACAGTGGGGTAATGGGATGAAATTACAACAAATACGTTCACATCATATTTACTTTCTGTCAATAACTACGTATGTAAAAATATATCGAATAGAAATGATTGAGCCTGACCTATTTATCTGGAAAGGTTGATCTTATAGGAAAAGCAATTCCCAATGTCTGTATCATTCTCCTGGAATATAGCTAGGGTGCCTGTGGCGTAATTACTGCTTTTTTAAAATGCTTTAACTTAACCTTATCAACGTATAATATCAGTAGGTGTACAAACTCTTTCAAAGATGTTGTCATAATTTTGATAATCCAACGATGAAAACTCCTATGCCTCAGTAAATGTTATCACTTGCTTTGAATTGTGTATTGTTTACAACTTTTATATGATCACCTCCTGAAATTCCCCGATTGGTGGCAATATTTTTATGTTCGTCTCTGAATTCCATGCCGGTTGCCGTTGAACCTTCATGCTACATAATTTAACAGCTTTCTGGATTCATCCCGATAACTGAACTTGTTTTTTTTTGTGGCATCCATGCTCCTTTCATGCTCTGTCAACCACAGAACTTTTCCGTGAGGCGACGACAGGGGGGCGGGGGAGAGGAATTAGAACGAGTGTTCATTATTCTTCTTTCTTCCAAGATTTGTTGTAAAAGAATTCATCTCCAAGCTACCTGTTCTTCCTAGTGCCGAATGCATCATTGAGATTCAATGTGCCTCAGTTTAGTACTTGCGTGGCACCCACCAACATGTCTACCCATATGTGATGATGTCGTCCATATCCAGCTACTGCCCATGGGTAATCATGCCAATGAATATGAGATTACTCATTCTTACAGTGGCACATTTGCCTTATTCGAAACTGCCACATGTGGAAATGCGCCTAGGTCAAAGCCTCTTTTCTCATTTATAGGTTTGCCCGGTGTAGACAAAGTGACGCGATAAGTAAAATATACTTGTCTTTGGCAGGCCAGAGCCTGGATGCATTATTGGGAGTATGGGTAACTCACACTTATGGGTTTGGTTACCCACTGGTAGCACCCGGGTATAGACTATGTCATGTACGAGAAAAGATGTTGATGGGTGCCAGGGAGAGTGCAAATTCAGGCAAGTTATCGCATTTACATGGATAATCTCCACAACGCATCCGAGCGCAGCAAACGCTCCCAAACAATCCATGATTCCGTGTTCTGCGGAATTAACACAACTCAATCAAGGATTTAAAAATGAGCATTATCTGACGTCACTATAACCTCTAGGAACATGTAGGAGATTAAAAATTGGATCACGAAAGGCATTCACTGACCCTCCTCCTGCATCTCCCGTTAGAGAGGAACCTTCCGGTTCTTTCATTGAAGTGCCATTCAGTGAGTATTCAAGCCGATGAAAGCAAAGTTCCTGCATAAACAGAAAAACCGTGCGCAAAATTATACGAGAGAAAGTCAAAAGCACATGCCAAAAGCGTATAGCATCACCTACTACTTTCTGTGGCAAGTGTTACGTTCTTCTGTTACGGTCTGCATCTTACAAGGAAAGGATACTTCATCAGTATCGCCTTTTGTAGGGAGTTGTACATTGCCTTACGCAGCTCTCGACGCTGATTTCGAATCTGTTTTCATCTGATGCTAAATTTATCTTTATCAAGAGTTACTGAATCCCTTTCTAGCACAGCGGAATGCTCATGTAGGGTTCACAAAGTCGATGTGCCACGTCAGTCGTGGTGCAGCGGTGAGTGTCTCGCTGTCCAGGAATTATTAGGTTGGTGCAAAAATAATGCGCGTTTTCATACCTTTGATCCCGAACCTCATAACTCCTTTCAAAATCGATCTTTTTCAAAAGGCTTAGAACTATTATAATCCTCAAATCTTCTGCAATAAGATAGATGTTCTTGGACTACCGTGCATTTCTGATAGGACCTTCTAGAATCGACTAACTTCCGGAGGGCAGTTTTGGTATCACCTTAGTCTTCGAGAAAATTCTCCAAGAAGAAGTCGTCCAGGATCTCGGGGAAGTGGTAGTCGGTGAGCGAGAATTTTGCTTATTATGATGTAGGAGTCCGAGCTTCCTAGCTCGGTTGCTACAACCTGTGAAGTATCTGTCGTGCAGGGTGTGCCTGGACGGTGCCGTGTAGGAGTGAAGAATCTATTTTATTGAGCAACGCTCGGGTCACACAGTGAAGTTTCTAATTTATTTTATTTACATCTTAAAAGTACTTACCAGACTAGGAAGAATGAATGAGCTGCAGTGAGCAATTTTTGCAGCATGTCACCACAAAGTCGCCGTGACCTTATTTTGGTGTTGCTTTGGCTTCTGGGAGTGTTTCAGTGCATCTTTCTCGTCTAGCTGTTGGACAAGGCACTTCATTTTGCCGGAGAAGGTCTATTTTTCATATTTAATCACTAAGCGACCGACTGTTTGGTCGCAATTCTTTCACTACAGATGCGCGAAGCAGACCTCTCAATGAGGATCAATGTGGTACACGTTCAGTATACGCGACATCGACTCGTCGAGCTTTTTCATCATCCCATTTTTACTGAAGCGAGGGATGGTCTGACAACAGTCACCGGCGAGGTTCTGCGAAACCAAATATGTTGCTTCGAATGGGTGCTCTTTGATAATTTTCATCAGTTGGGGATCGCAAACTCCAGGAAGATCTATGCGACATTCCTTACTTTCGAAGCAAGGCACACCAAGCCGAAAAACCCAGAAGCAGCTCGGTGAAATGCATTCGCATACACTCCTTTCGCCAAAACTACGATGGTATTTCGAGCGGTTCCTGCTGCGATGCCGGCGAGTTTTGGCTCGCTGAAGTGAGTTTGGCAAAAAACTTGTCTTGGCAACTTTCGTTCCACAACTAAAAATTCACCAAAAACATGAACTTCGCTCAAAATGCATAAGATATTTGAAAAGGCCATGAAATTTGCTACAAAAACATGTGCAATTTCTCAAACGGATGATAAGAAACACAGGAAGTTTTCTGCACCGAAGATGAACCAACGAAAAACGCGCATTATTTTTGCACCAACCTAATAAATCGCAAGTTCAGTTCCGTTCACATCCTGTTGTTTTGCATCTTCATTCCACCTACTGTTTTCCTCTGAAGATCTATTCTGTGCAGTTTTATAAGGTTTTTCACCTATGAATAGATCTTTTGGAAGCCTATTCGACCAGTTCTTACGGAGCTGTACTCGCGCTTGAATTCCTGGACAGCGAGACACTTACCGCTGCACCACGACTGACGTGGAACATCGACTTTATGCACCCTACATGAGCATTCCGCTGTGCGAGAAAGGCTGTAACTTCTGATAGAAACAAATTTAGGGGCAGATGAAAACAGATTTGAAATCAGCGTCGCGAGCTGCGTAAGACAATGTACACCTAGCTATGAAAGGCGATACTGATGAAGTATCCTTCCCTTGTTAGAACGTGGTTTTTTCCAGGGTTGTTAGCGTCGCCCATTCTGGGAATGCATCGCGATCTTCCCTGAAGATGTGATGTTTACAATATTTTGTCATGTCCATATTTTTCTTCAATTTACCTGGGGTTGCTTAATAAACGACTGTGCTTGACGCCTAAGTTTTGCAACATGGAATTTCAATGAAAACTTTCCATTTTGAGTTTCGCATTTCTCACCCAATTTCGTTCTTCTTCACTTCTCTGATGGGGGCTCACTTCTGCCCGCTTTTTTCGCCATCTGAGCAGCGCTAGTTGAGCTTGAGTCTCAATAGATGACCTCTAAACTGACGGGTTTTTCCCCCAATCCTTCAAGACACTGATTTCTGAGAGATGACAGTGACATGTTACAATTGCTTTGTTGTCCTCAGATCCGGCGATCTGACCGGCAGATAACCACAAGTTCCGGCACATAACCCGATTTATCCGTTTGAGACTCACCACCGATCAGAGCGATTCCCACTCTGATCCTTGTTTTGCAAACGATGCTTTGTTGGCTAATACATGGGGGCGAGGGTTCCGGCTTATCCCTGTAGGCATCGACCCCGTTCGGAGTAGCGTAGGGTCAGATAGACATCGCTTTTGCTGCGGACAACGTTTTGCGAGGTGGAAAGCCGTTTTTCACCTCATTTTAAGTTAAGTCGTTTGTCGTTCGTTCTTTCGTTTAAGTCAAACGTTAGATTTTGCTGGTGTTTTTTACGAAGTTGTTGTGTCTTTTCATCCTTTCCAAGCTGTCTACATCATTTCAAATTACTTCAGTTAAAGAATTCTATCAGTTGTTGCAAAAATATACTGGAAACATCGATTTGCTTTGAACAGAAAGCCAAGAGGATTCCGGTGCAGAACTAAGTCTTTTTCGAAGTGCTAAGCTTCCTTGTAGTGGTTTAGGTGTCTTACAGAATACTCATGTCCGATTGACAGAAACTAAAATTCCTCTCCATGGTCAACCTCGACCTTCCCGAAATTTTCCTCTTTCCACCAAGAAATCCCAAAATTACTGCTGATTGTCGTTTCCCGAATAGTTGTTTTGCCGCGCCCTGGTAGTGAACGATCAAAAGGGTCGTAATTACAGGATACACACCGCACCGAGAGGAACCAGCGATCTTAGCGTGGAGTTTACAGCATAATACTAGGTGTCAAACCTGTCTGGAGGAGCGGGGGGGGGGGGTGAGGGGGAGAGGGGTGTGGCTAGTGGCTCAGGAAATTTCTGTCTTATACCTGTGCAAGAGACGCGTTACGGTTTCCAGTATTTTTTGCAGATTTGAAAATTCTAAGTTGTAGGTCGACAGCAACCTGAAATAACCATACAGTTGAAATTTTCAGTTAAGTCGGGTAAAAAGGAACGATGCCTTGAAATAACTATTAAATTGAAAATGAGTAGGAGTACTGTAAGAGTCATTGTAGAAGCAGTTGCTAGTAGCTTTTCCCTTTACTCCTATTGGAAACCTTTTACTCTGTGAAAAATCTCTAAAACTCTAACTAAAATATTGACTTTCAGGAAATTTTCTGAATTAGTGAGCTATTCGTAGAAACACTCATACCCTTCCTGCTCATTTTACTATACTTCGTCGGAGAGGTGCTCTATGAATAAAATTAAGATTAAAATCACATTAACCATACCAATCTGTGCCTTGGACATGAGAATCTGATCTCTGTTGAAGTTGATTCCAATTTTAATCAATTATTTATTGTCTTCCATGCAAGGAGAAGAAATGAGAATGATCAAGTCTAAGTCTAGGAATTTTACTTGAAGAAGGTTCGTTTTTTTTAGAAAGTTCAAAATGAGTAGAAGAGAACATTTGCATTTCTATTGATATGTATGTAGGTCATTATTAGCTAGATACTTCAATGTTTCCCAGGAAAAAAATCGGAAAATCAACCTCAGAATGGAAGGCAATTTGCTGTTGACAGTCGAATCTGCTAATGGCGGAGAGAATTACGGTACTGGCTGACCTCCTCCTTTTTTGTCAGAACATAGGGGTTCGTCATAGTCATTACCCCCTCTATTTTGGTGCTTTTTGGGTTTTGTGCCCCTTCAATATCTGAATAAATAAATGAAGTGCATGCTGCTTTTTGCATTGCTATCCTTTATATCTTCTTGGATAATTCATTTCATTACATATGAAAAACGAAAAGAAAATGCATGAGATTTTCATTGCTTCTGCCGCTGCTCTTTCGTCTTCGGATGGGCCTGGGTACGGTAAAAGGGGGTTGGCTGACTAGTTAGTGTAGCGCTTGCGATAGCAAGGCGAAACTGTGAGCGTCTTATCACCGATAGTGAGCCTCACCTTCACAACATTGTTCCACTATCGCCATTCAGTATATTTCCTGCCATCAGGTTGATTAGGTTCGTGCTTTCGTGAATACTTGGTTTTGTTTCAGATCGGAGTCTCCCGATAGCTTACTGGGCAGCGGTAGTGAGGCGGTGAGCGAGGAATTACCAACGGTGGGTTTATGTATCCTAAGTTATTTATACGCAATTATATTAATTACATTTGACCATAAAGTAACTTTATCATATTCAGCAGCGTCGATCATTACTCTTTTTACACTTGTACATGCTATCCATGCTACCATGATATCAATGTTACATCTCATATCTACCATTTTATTAATCTTATCAGTGTCAGATGAGACTTTTCTCCTAATTTTCCGCTCTATAGCCTTGTCTTTCCTTCTTCTTGAAATTGACGATCGTATTCAAATTCAAAAATCAATAAATAAAACGGAAAAAATTTTTCAATATTATGTAGACATGGTCTACATAATATTTGATTCACTTTTTCCTCTTCCTTTCTTTCGTTTTGGTCTTGATTTTTCGAATTCTCATCCCACCAGTTTGTCCTTACCGTCTCACTGGTTGTGGGTGCTTTCTAATGAGGACAGTCGTTTTCCCTCCATGCTCTACTAATTCTATTATATTCTTCTTTTATCCTTTTTTTCCCAAGCAGATCCATTTAAAACGATAGTTTGCTTTCACTCTGGTTTCGGATAGCTTTCTTTTCATTGCGATTGGCTCCACTTTGATGCTAGAATCCATCCAATTTTTTGTGAGGAATAAAACCCAATGGTTATATATCCGTGCCGCAGCTCTTTACTATGCTATGCAATATTCGTATGTGGTTTATCCATAGACGTGTTCATTACTGACTGAACAGAAATGAGATATACGGGTATCAAAAAGTTTCCGGCCTAGAGTACTTCCAAAAGGTCTACAGCGACGAAATTGTCGAACACTAATACACTTTTCATGGCTTGATTTGAATTTTTTTTTAACCGTTCAAAAAGCTGCTTCTCTCATATGACTCAGAGTATCTTTCAACAGCCGACTTTTTGACGTTTTCGACATCCAGTCCCATCGTTCGAAGATGCTGTTTCGAATTTCCAGATAGAAAATAGTTGCTGGGTGCAAGATTCAAACCATAGGATATGTGATTCAGTAATTCGAATCCATGTTCTCGTGCGGCAGCAAGCGCAACTCTTAATCTGTGGATGAGTGCGCTGTCGAAAAGCATGTGAAACCCGCTACGGTTAGGCTAGGAAAAAGGGCCATTATTTTTCGACGAGTCAGCTTGAGAACGTGAAACTTTGCATGTTGAATTTGAAGATTTTAGGCTACATTACTTCACTCAAAGTTTTGAGAAAAAAGGGATGGAACAGGTTGAGGCCGGAAACTTTTGATACTACTATATATTGGCCGGTTTTCGCTAAGTTTTACTGGGAAGCAGGCTATCCAAGCTGTGCCAACATATCCGTCATAGCACGTTTGTCTTCAAGGGCAAACTGTATTGGACACGGGCGGAGGATTAACAATATGAAAAAAAATAGATTAGGGCTATAAAAAAAGGTGGTAGAAACTGTCACGGACCTACGGTACATATTGCTTAGTAGCAAATTCGACAGTTTCCGCACAAGCAAGCGCGTCCTGCTGCCTTTCTTCTGAATCATGTTTTTCTTTGTTCTACTGTGAAGTGAAACAGCTAAAAAGAGCGTATTCTTCAAGAAATTCCTTTTTTGTGGAATTCGTAGCACATTCGAGACAGCTTGCTTAAACAGACTCCAACTTCTGGTAGCTGTATCCCAGAATACTGTACAGCCTTTTTTTGTGTACCTTGAAACAGTGCAGTTTTTTTGTCTCCTACATATACTCATGCTATTCCCAGATATCGTGAGAGTCCGAATTTGAAACGACATTGCAGCAGTGCCTATAGCCATTGCCATGTTTTTTTTTTCTTCGTTTAAAGACGTTAAAAGCAGCTTGACCAGTAGAGAAGCTTTCAGAAATATTGAAAATCTGTCTTGTTTCGATAGGGATTTTTTCTTTGATAAAAAGGATGGATTTCATGAATTTCAGGATAACACCGACACCAGCTCACCACAGTTTGGAAGCCGAGAATCGCTGAACAACTGGCGACTGAACGAGACGGTAACCCTGCACAAGGGAGAGGAGAAGTGAGTGTTTTCTTGCTATTATCTCAGCTTTTCTTTCTTCTGTGACATTGGGCTCCTCGGTGTTATGTGTTAGTGTTTTCTCTTCTGTTCGGCTACCTTGCTGTTCTTCCTTCGACGTTAACCTTGCAAAGAATCGAAATTGCTTGTTTATGGAGTTGTTAGCACGTCTCGGCAGGGATTTATAGCCCCTTGCTAGGTGTCAACGAGTGTCCTTTGATGAGAGCCATGATGTGACCCCTCGATGAGCACCGGTGGCAGACGATCGCGGCTGTCGGCAGTCGAGTGCGGGCCACTTGAGAAGTGTCATAGTTGTCGTAAGGCGCGGCACTATATCATGATGTTGTGCAGTCCGCGTATGTGTTCGCGAGGGCCCGTGATTAGGATGTGCATTCCCTTGGTGGCCGCGCGGCTGGCCGCGGCCCGGAACGACCTTGTCCGTTTCTTCAGAAACTCGCGCTGACAAACAATTATATTGCCGTAGAAGACGATGGTGATGAGGACATTATTGCCCCCGTAATGCGGACTCGATTCAGCCCCGAATTGCGGTTTTGTCGTTCTTAATAGTATAACTTTGCCGTTATGAGATGTATGACAGAAACCTGTTGTCCTTTTAAGGTCGTATATCTAGTTGTGGATCTGCACGGATCCATGGATTTCTTTCTTCCTTATGGCAGAACCGCGCAGTCTCTCTAAGATGCAATGCTTCTGTGATATTTCGTTCTAGCAGGTTTCTTCATTATCAACACCTTTGAGCACCTAGAGATCTTCCTAGAATCCCCCATTTCAAAAATCGTGTTCTTTAACTCAAATTTATGTGATATCGGCACACGATATTTATGGAATTCCTTTATCCCCAAACGTTCCGTTTATATTACGTTCTCTAGCGCCGTATAGGGCAGACAATTCATTTTTTTTTCAATCCACCACTTCTTTCTTTCTTCGAAGAGTTTCTCGCTCCACCCCTCCCATCCCTTCTCCCCGACTTTACGGTTTTTTCTGGTCTCAGCAGCAGACCCCTATTGTTTAGGGTTTCCTTCAACTTTTTTTTTGACAGTTCTTACTAGTTTAATTTCTGCATAGTGGTTATCAATATGCTAAAAAGAAGTATTGCATTTTTACGAGAACCGGGAAACTCATAAATTTCACAGCACTTCGACAATGCGTTTTCCGGAATCCCTGGCTTTTCCCACCACGATTTACCTACGTAGAGGGTTTCCATGTAGTAGTTTAGGTCAATTTTTGCAAGGAAACCCCGCAGATGTTTATCTTAAAGGTTTAGGTCGTGTCATGCAAAAATGCCGAAAAACCCGTTCTCAGCCGCTTGTGGGAGCGCACCTCCTAACTTGTTAGGCAGCAAATTCTGAGAAAAGTTCATGCTTCTCGTGAAATTATCTCAACACGCGTTCCCTAACAATATAGGAGGTGAGGTACTGTGTAAATGTGCGACCAGCAAGGGAGTGCTTCTGCGGAAACCTCATGTTCCACTCTTTACTCCGCCCCGCCTTTCCGCAAAAAAAAAAACAGGCTCAAAAACGTTTTTAGGCAACTTTGTTTGGAATCACGTGTAACGCTTTGACCAGCAGCTCCTGGAGATTCTTCTGGAGATTCTTTCGTTTGAAAATGGGCATCTTGTTTTTCTTTTCCATCTTCTTGACCTCCTAACATCTCCTAATTCTTTGCCAGTTCGGTTTTTTACAGACATTTGACGCTATTCAGAACTGGCGCCTACGTCAAGGCTCTCCTACTTTTTCTTTTCGGAGTACCTCAGCAGAATTTTACAGTAATCCCCATTTTGTAACTTGACTTGTGCGGGTCTCGCACCCTCCAATCTTTTGATCATCACTCACTTTCTGCTTCCGGCGATTTTGCAATTTTACCAGAGTATTTCCTTGTTCAGAATATTGAATGTCTTTGCAGCCTTTCGCCTTTGTTAGCCCTAGTCTTTTTTTGTCTTCTCTATTAGAATATGAGTTATTGGTGAATTTTCTCCCATGCGACGCTTACCGACATTCCTGCTCCGATACTCTTTCTCAGAAATATCCTTTCTCTGCAATTTGCATTTGAGTTCTCCTAACCTCTGATGAATCACTGTAGCTACATGTGTACAAAGGCCTTCTCTTTCATTTTGTTTGCCTTTGGCCATGTCACAGAACAAGTTTTGTGACTCCTCCTTTTCCTCCTCCACGCCATCCTGCTGGGTCATTGTCACTTCATCGCCTTCGTCGTAATCGCCGCGAATCGTTTTAAAAATCGCACAGCTTGGCGATTTGACGGCGACGACCGCTTTGTTAAGCCGCTGCGCTCTGTTTCGTCGTCGCCATGAGGCGATTAGCTTGGCGAGAGAGCTGCAGCGCAGTTTTCACCCGATCTCTTCTGATTTGTCATGGGTTTTCTACGTTTTTTTTTTCCTTTTTTCATATTATAGCTTCTGGATTTGGGCCTGTATTCCGACATGTCCAGCTTGGACAAATTTGGCTACTAAAAAAAATTCAGAGATTTATCCAAAGGTTCTTAGTTATGCCCAACTAACAGAACTTACCTATACTTGTATACCTGAGTGGGTTTCAGCAATTCGGCTTAGTTCGGTTGGGTAACTAACTTGATTTAGTTTCCGTACGTAATTTACCAGCAGAATTAGTTCCGGAGGTCATGTTTGATTACGTTGTACAAAACGGAATCAAACATCTTTGTAGTGAAGGAAAGTTGTGGATGAAACTGGCATTTAACACCTAGTTAGAGGCTGCTCAGAATTGAACCGTACTCTAAAAGGGGAGTCAGGTGATGTGCCTGTACGCTTGCTGGGCTGACAAACAGGTTGGAAGTACTTTTAACTCATTTTTCACTTCAGCTCCGAGTTCGTGCCTGTCACTAACAGTCATGTTTCCATTAGTGGTAGTGTCTGATTTGCTAAATCTGACCTAATTAGTTAATGCTAGCTCAAATTTTCTCAGCACGCTTTCTCGGCGATGTTTCTTTCGCCGTCAGAGCAGCTCCTTGAAGAACCCCATTTTTACCCCATTTAGCGTCCACATTTCCCTAATGCCACTTCGGACGGCTACTTGCTATGTAGCACGGCAGCATATATGCGTGATAAAAAATCGTTTTCCTAGCCACCAGGAGTCCTTTATTATCGCACTCCGCTGATTCTAGCTAGTGTTTGAACAACTGGCTGGCTGTGTTTCATGAGCGACGCATTTTTCGGCGAGCCATCCGTGTTCTCGGTCCCGGATTCTCGGATGACTATTTCATCTCGTTGCTGTCGATCTGTAGCGTTCGTGAACGTTCTTGGAAGCTTTGGGACCCTTCAGCAACGTTTTTTAACCTCCCACACAAGGGTGACGAGTTTGTCTGGGAAGATCGCATGATTTCCATCCCTGGTTCTATCAAACTTGCACAGATGATGCTCATTTTTTAATTTTATTTTTATTTATTATTTTTTTATTTTTTTTTTCTTAGAAGCGCATATTGCACTTTCTTGTCTATATGCTTGTAAGGTATTACACGGCACACCTGTTAGGGTGTAACAAATAAGTTTCTGCCTGATTCCAGGAAAATTGTAAGGAAAGCGCCAGGAAATCAAACAGAATTCACTCTAAGCTTACGCTAAACCTAACCGAGAATTACTGGCTTCAAATTACATGTTTTTTGCGGATTATATCCGAAGTCTATGCAGAAACTCTGCAGATGTAGAATGAGTATAGAGAATGAGTGGAAGAACTGCAGGCTTTCACGATAGATCCATGAAAACAGGTTGATGTCCACACAAGGCCACTTGCAAGCTTATGCCTCACAGCCTAACAACAACCATCTAAATTTATGGGCATTGAACGGATATAACGAATGGTGCTTATTCGTACTTGTCGTCGTTCGCATTGAAAAAGTAGAAGTCATAAAGTTTGCGACCGGCCGGCCTGCGGACTGGCTGCTGTGGCGAAGTTTGTAATTCCTGCTGGCTCACGACATTATTGTACCATTAAGCCATGTCCTCGCGACTCCTTGGGTTTATCGTGTTCTCAGTCCTCAGTCGTATCGTGGCAGTGGCTCTGGTTGGCGCACCAAGCAATTCTACTCTGTTGTTGGTTAGTTGCTATGGATCCGATGGTTCGTTGACACTCCACTAGGCTATTGTTACTCCCACGACTCCGTTGCCTGAAATTGTTCTAATTAGAATTAATTTCATATAATTGTGGACAAGTTCTTATTTCTTTCAAATGCTCCTATTGATTGACCAGTTTAGCGCTCCGTGATATCCAGTGTTTACCAATTATTGCGTCGAAAATTCGAAATAAGCAGCTGTGAGATCGACAAATTAGTTAAACAGTTTCCAGTCAAATGTTTCGTTTTCTTCCTTTAAACAATTTCTCATGCCCTTTCCTGCTTTCTGGGGAAAGGACCGCTGCAGAAGGGGAAAGGTTCAGGATGTCAATGGAACAGGTGGCTGATCACCCGTTATGCTGAGTAACTGTGCCGGTTCCTCCTTTTCTGCTTCGGTCTTTCTGCATCCTTAATCGTTAGCTTAGAAATAACATTTTTCCTCGGTACGTATTCCAGAATATAGTTTAAGCGACAATTCCGAGGCATTGCTTTTATAGAGCTATTATGGGTGCCGTGGATCTGCTCCTACCTTCAGGAATTCCTGCTAGATAAAACTTTGCTGTGGGATTTTCTTTGATGCTTACGCTCAGAACAGTGGTTGCTTCCACGCAGCTGGCTCCTGGTTGACAAAACACTACACCATGTAACTACTGTGTATTTTGTGGAAAACGCACCAGTTGTTCTTGGAAAACTCTAGCATTACTACACATTTCTGCATGATAACAAACAAGTGCAACATCTTCTCCACCGCTGCCCCCATCCGTTCATTCGTTTTCTCACGACGGCCCGCGGACGCCGCGCCGTTCGGCCCGCGTGCGTATGAAAATTTGAATGCCGCGAGCGCCACTTCAGCAGACGATCTGTTAGCTGTCGCTCGCTCGACCGTGTCCACTCGTCGTTTCTCCAATGCAACATCGCCGTCAGCGCCTCGCACCTCAGTGTTTGCACTGTGGTTTCGGGTTGGCGAGGTCAGGTACGGCCCAGCCAGCCACCACCGGCCAACCGGCCATTCCAGAGGCTCGCGCACGATCGGCTACTGCTTGCGTTGTTATATCCATAACCAGGCATTAGTCCTCGAAAGTACAGCTAAAGCAAGCTGGTGGAATAATTTGGGGTTGTTATGTTAAAAAGCTGGATAAAGAAGTTTCTATATAAGGATCAGGCTGCTATTACTGTGCCTGTAGTCGCTCTGAACCTGCTTCTGCATCCTTCTGTCCCCATTTATAGTCTTCACTATTCGAATACTCTCTTTTTTGTTTATTTATTCCCGTAATTTTTTCACTCTCCTTCAATGTTCTGCTGTGAAACTGCAGGAAAGAACATGAAAAAGTTGCTGAAAAAGTTAATTCTTCCTATTTGAATCCTTTTGAATGATGCATGTTATTGTTCCGGTGTAGAAAGTTTTTTGGAGATGTAACTTCGATGGGAATATAAGGATTATTTGCGTAAAACCTGAATTTTCTGGCTAGAATAACTGTAATCTGTTTTATCAGATACTAGAACTCAATCCAGCTTCCTTTTTTGCCTTATTTCACTAGGAATGTTCTCAAGAGAAGTGTTTCCCTGCGAATCAGTACGCTAAGGAGAGTTAATTTTGTAGATGTCTGTTTCTATGTGAAGTCTTCCATGCTTATCTTCCGCTACTATTTTGTATCTTTTTCTTTTTTATTGCATTTTCTTGTTTTTATGTTGCGCGTTCCTCGTGTTCTGGAACTCACAGTAATATTTAAGTCTAACTGTATCCCTTCATTCAAAATTTTTACGGTGAAACTACTATCGGCACGTTTAATTCTAGTGTGAACAGAACAGTCTACCTTCATGTTTTGGACTTTTTTCTTCTTTTTTTCGTATTTTTCCTGTTTGTATTGCGCCATTCTCATGTTCTGTTTGGCGGTGGGGCTTCATCAACTAGGAGACCTTGGTTAGGATTTATATTTGGGACGGAATAAAAACCTAATATTTTTTTTCGTTTCAGTTAACAATTTAGGAAACAATTTAAACATTCAGATACACGAGAATGAGAAAGCTCTAGCTCTTCTTCTCTTTCGTACAGCACTGTAGTGGTCTCCATTGTTGGAACATTCGAATTTTCCATTTATTCGGAATCGAATTTTTTGCTTTCGAATAGTTCGAATAATTAGAAACATTGAATGTCCCGGCATCAGAGGCCAGCTTCAGGGATTTCTCATCCTAAGTTGTTAGTTAAAGTGACAATAGGGTTCATGCACGCCTAATCGAGCAAAACCAGACCAGCGAACCAATTTTCACGTTCGGCTTCTCCTAGTATTATTTAGTCTATACCATGACCAATAACCATTGTTGGTTTGCTTGGTTGTCGTTTCATGGTTCCCAGTCCTTGTCCTTTTTCTATCCTGGACCCATGTCCAATAGTTAGCCATGCGAGGAGAACATACCGGGTATATAGCCGCTCCCACTGGTCTTAAGCCACTTTGCTAACCAATATAAATAATCCATCCATGTGTTCATTTCTTGGTGCTATTGTGTCTTGGCAAACACGGGGTGAAGATGGAGTAAATCATGGATTGTGTTACCAGATGGAAATCAACAGGATAAGGTATCCTGTAGTAGGGTGTGGTGGATAAACATATCAATCAGTTTTTCAGTCAGTTTCAATCAGTTTTTACTGTATAACAAAGTGTTCAATCCTGCGGTTATCCGAATGTATAAACTAAATTATGCAAGGAACCTGGCTCCAATGCAGCGCTCTTTCGATCCGTTGAAGCAAATTTTGCAATCTATTCCCTCATAAAATGAAGTATCCTGATTTATTTCTTATTCCGATGTGCTCTTCTATCCGCTCTCTTCCTGGTTTTCAATAGCTGTGCAATAAATACAGGGGGGGGGCCATAAGTTATTGTACAACGTTTGCTGGCCCATTTCTCCGCAGTAGTAAAATATTTTTTGCCGCACTAGGCACTGTTTAATAGAGCTGGATTTGCTCTATCTTTTGATCACAAAAACCTCCTGGATACTTTCAAGATAACGAAAAAAGTTTATCGGAAACATTCATTGCAGACTTTCGGTGCCGCAAAATGCACTAACTCTGCCCGCAATTTCCGAGCAAAACAGCCACAAAAACAGTTTGATATTTTTAGAAAGAGCATTCTTTGCTCTTTAAGATGCATCTAAGCAGTACACCCCACTTTAGAGATTTGGTGGATTTTTCGTAAAAAATTTCCACATCAACCCGCTTTTTTCAAAAACCTGTTCTAAGTCCAACTGCTCCAAAGCAAAACTCTCCCGGGAAACCGGGTTTTAACTGTAAGATACTTTGATCCCTGCTCTATTCGGCAGCGAAAAGAGCAGGATAATCCATGTGTTGCTGGTGGAGAAATAAATGAGCAAACGTTGTACAATAACTTATGGCCCCCCCCTGTATTCCACCATATCCTGGAATTTCAAAGGAAATATAACGATATTCTGATTATTTTGCAGGACACTCCGTCCATATCCTAGAGGTTTTGTAGTGAAAGTTATCGCATGATGCTCATCACACATAATTCATGAACCCTTGACTCTTTTTTCTAAGCAAAGAACTTCTCAGAGTAGAAAATAATGTTGCTTGTTCCCGAAAGACATAGTTCTGGTTTCGTAACAACACTGAGCGTCTGCTCGTCGTTTCTGCATCAAAGTAGCCGGGGTAATGGAGAAGGACTCCGTGAGTTCCCGGTTGCGAACTGATGAGACATCTCGACGTGAGGCGGCTAGACAGCACATCTTGTCGTCGTTCGTCGCGTGCGTTACGTTGTTGGTTGAAATTGTTTGCGCTCTATTGAGGTCGGTGACCATAAATGCAAAGATTATTACCGATGGCCGCGCCCTGCAGTTCAGTGGAACGTCTGGAAACGACTCCTGTTCCGTTTCCTCACACAGCCAGTTTCCTTTTTAGGTTTTTCACTTTGGTTCAGATGGTTTTTTCCCTCTGATTTTGAATGAATCATGAGAGCACTGTTTGTGTTGTGGCTTAGCATTTGGGCACGAAAATAGGGGTATTTGTAGAGCAGGTTTTGGAGCAGTTGTCCCTGTGCTTTTCAATGCTTGTTCTCTTTTGCTTTCAGGGGTTCAAATACTGAATCTTTACTGTTTTTTTCTTTTTCCTGAGAACAGTTTCTGTTATACTTCCATGAATGTTACACATTTTCACAGTTAGGAAAAAATGTGATTTTCTTTTTTTTTTTGTTGCATAGAAAATTTTTTCAGAAGATTTTTTTATTGTTTTGACATAAATTCTCTATATGATTTTGAGGTAGAGCAGATGTAGTATAGTATGGTATAGTATAATGAAAAATGTATTGTAGTGAAGTGCATAGTTTATCTGTAACATAGGGTAGTGAGATATAGTATGTTTAGTAAAACAAACTATAGGATGGCATAATATATTGGGTTGTTCGGAAAGTAATTGGGATTTTTAGGGGTTTCAGAAAAAAGTTTATTTTCTCACAATGAAAAAACATTAGTCAATGATATATTTTCCGTTTTGTTCGATTGTCTTTCGCCATCTTTCTGGCAATTTCATAATTCCCCTCTCATAGAACTTCTGGTCTTTTTCGGCAAAAAACTGGGCTAGATGAGATTTGATATCCTGATCATCGCTAAATGTTTTCCCATTCAAATAGTTCTGCAACGATCTAAACAAATGGTAATCGGATGGCGCGAGATCAGGGCTATATGGTGGATGCAACATCAATTCCCAACCAAGCTCCAATAATTTTTGCCGAGACGCCAAAGATGTATGAGGTCTTGCATTGTCTTGGTGGAAAACTACTCCTTTGCGATTCGCTAATTCTGCCCGGTTTTTTTAAATTGCCTTATCTAATTTCATCAGTTGCTGACAGTAGAGGTCCGAGTTGACATTCTGGTTTCTTGGGAGCACCTCAAAATATATTACACCTTTGTAGTCCCACCAAACTGATAGCATAACCTTCTTTTGATGGAGATGAGCTTTGGACATCGTTTGAGCAGGTTCATCCGGTTTTGACCATGATCGTTTGCGAGTAGCATTATTGTAGACAATCCATTTTTCATCACCAGTTACTATTCGCTTCAAAAATGGGTCGTCTTCATTGCGTTTCAAGTGCAAATCACAGATACTAACTCGCTGCGTCAAGTGAATTTCCTTCAACTCATGTGGCACCCAAACATCTAGCTTTTTTACTAGTCCAAGTTTTTTGACATGCTCGTGAACTGTTCCAATGGATGCGTTGGTCTTCTCAGCAAGCTCTCGTACGGTTACATGACGGTTGGCTTCGATTAATGCCATCAACTGATCATCATCAACGCCTACTGGCCGACCAGAACGTTGTTCATCTTGAAGTGAAAAATTGCCGGAACGGAATTTTGCGAACCAATTGTCACATGTGCTCTGTGATAAGGCATTAACACCGTATGTTTTACATATATCGTGGAAAGCATCAGCAGCTCTTTTGCCACTATGGAAGTAAAAAAGCGAAATGTGCCGAAAATGCTCCTTCTGACACTCCATGTTCAAACTGATCATAAAAATGCAAATGGAAATGAAATCTGCGCACTTTCTCCAAACAGAAACACAAATACGTCATCCTAGTATATATCGAATGAAAACAAATAATAACAGCAAAAACCTTCCAAAGCTAGCGTTTGAAAAAATTGTTTTCGAAAAGCCCAATTACTTTCCGAACAACCCAATAGTATGTATGTAGTGTGTTTCACTGGGGAACATAGTTGTGAACATATATATATATATATATATATATATATATATATATATATATATATATATATATATATATATATATATATATATATATATATATATATATATATACAGCGAGAAATGCGGCTCATAGGCACAAATACTCAACTATCGTCGTTTTTGAAACGGACTATAGCATACTATGGTATAGTTGCAGCGGTAATACGGCATACTCCTTTGGTTCAATTCAATCTGTCCACCGGATTGGATGGATTGTTCCTTCCACAGTCATCACTCGACTTCTGATAATTTTCATCGTTTTAAAACTATTTTGGACTGTAATCGATTATGCTAACGAGTATATCCGCTAGAAACTATTCAATTAAAATACTAATTAAAAGCAGCAACTAGCGACGAAAACCGCCGGATTTTCCCTGGAAAGCTTTTCCCTGGTTTGTCGAGTGCTTCGTAATTGGTCCAATCCAAGTTCGTAATTTGCTCGCACCGCTTTTTCCGGATTTCCCAGACTTCCGCCGTTTTCCTGGGGATTCCGGTCTCTTTAAAAACCTTGAACCTATTTCTTCAACGAAATGCGCGTGTTCCTGACCAACCTCCTCCAGTCTGCTTTCGATTAATGTTTGTCCAATGCGAGTGAGTGCGCCTGACCCGGACCCTTCAGTGCATTCGCTGGGTGTTTTTTTCCTCCGCCAAAGGAACTACCATGGTGTCTGGTCATCCATAACTATGTGACAAGTCTCCGACAGACTTTTCGCTTGTAGTTGCGAAACTCGAGGTTGTAGGTGACGTTTTCCTTATCGCTATCTAGTGTTTCTGGGGTGTAGCTTAGTCAGCAACCTGCTTAGAGTGGTGTTCCACCTGCCGTGTTCGCCCTTCTCTTCAATGAAATGTGAGTTGGAATTTGTATAAAGCTTCGCCGCTATATATGTTCGGATCTGGCTGATTTCTTTGAAATCGTTTACCTTGACCCCATCCATTATTCCTGAATTGATTGATGTATTCCCGATTGTGAGAGGTGTTTTTATTTGATTTGTCCCTCACTTGAGTCTCGTCTGAGGGGACTTTTTTACCTTTCCGTAGCAATATGCTGAAAGGAGATGTGAATGCGTATATGCGGGGATGTCAATGGCGGTGCTATGTTTGCTGCACAGAAATTCCTAAGAATAAGCTACATTTATAGTACGTTGGAGTCCGACCCGGTCGGATGACAAAAGATACTTATTGATCTTCGTTATCCGTGGATCGATACGAACCATTCGTTATCCGACCAGATCGGACTCCGACGTACTACAAATGCAGGTATAGGAAGATTTTTTTTTGCATGGTCTTTGCAGTAAATATCATAATGTTATTGTTTTACTATACATACGTAGTTGTTGCATATCGTAGTTTTTGGCAGTGGTTTCATTTGAAATGCACCAATTACTCAACAATGGTCCCGCCTAATTTTTCATCATGATGTGACGTACTCCTTCAGTTTGATGAAGATGACCTATCTAGCAAGGCAAGGCAATGGTGCTTACCATCTTGAAATTGGATCACATCCAATCTATTATATAAAGCTCTCGGAATTAAAACTACATCACTATAGGTCTAAACTTTATTGGACCTCTCATATTTACGCTCTATAGTCGAAGAGTCATTCTGATTATCCAGTGAGTTTTCTAATTCATCGCGGGGCTTCGTAGACACTACTGGTTAAGGCATGTGCTGTATTCCATGCAGTTAGGTGCTCTGTATGTGCATCCACACAACTCATTGATATCGCCACTCTCACTCTCGTTCGATTCTCCTGAGTCAGGTTTCGTCACTGAGATTGCCTATGGGAACCATGTTAACGTACCCAAACCTAACCTTTACCTGGCACTCATCAGGGCCCGCATGCATCATTGCGTTTACCCATGGCAAACGTTTTGGCGAACCCAAATTTACCCCTCACCTAGCAGCCATCACATGTTTGCCCGTACCTGACGGCTGTGGCCACTTCCTACCCTTTTATAACAATGCCCATGGATATGAGATCACCCATCTTTCCAATGATGTGTCTGGGCCCACTAAGCTAACCCATACGTTACATTGCTGGTGTCCAGCTACTACTCATTGGTATGAGATTAGATAAGATCCTCTCAGTGTTCATCACTGCTCTGCTTCCTGTTTTAGCCTGTCCAAAAGGTGGTGCGACCTATGCGAACGCGCTTCAACCACTGGAATAAGTGCTTTTTGATTATACGGTTATGTTGTTTCCAATTTCTTGGAGAATAGAGAAGTCCCTATCTTGCCGAATTGATGGCAGTGATGACGTCATTGACATTAATCAACGCGCAAACTTGAATCAGGATAGTAGCAGTTTATAGTGCGAATGTTTGGAAAACGAATTATCAATGGGGATATACACGTGTTCCCTCAAGAAACCGTTGATGGATTAGAGTGTTTGTTGACAGCCGTCGTGCGAACACCTGTAGCTGTTCTTATTCAGTTCGGATTAGTCTTGCAGACAGTGGAATGCGCAGTGGAAGGGGGAAAACAATGCGCTAAGCAGTTCAGCAGCTGCACAGCAGCACAGCACTCGCAGAACACCGGCATTTGGTGCTTGGAGTTTGGTGACGACGTTGTGACAGCAGCTGGTAGCCATTTGACACCCACACTTTATGCGCAATCGTCTTCAGTGGTAGCAGCAATGTGGTTTTAAACTTCTTGAAATGTCACCGGCGATCCCACGGCCGCTCACCAACAATAGTCGTATATCAATGGTTAGTGGTGCGTACGGCTACCATATCGCCATTTTGTACACTGCACAATTTCTCTGCATAACGTTTTTAGCGCGAGTGCCAGTTGTCCGCCCTAATCTTCATGAGACTGCTGCTTTTTTTCCGAAACGCTCCCATTCCAAGTTGTTCTTTATTAGGAGGCGGAGCGTGGGTCGAGCAGCAACTGGTACACTCATTACACTTCAGAAATTCTAGTCTCTCTTTCCAAGCACTGTGGGTGAGAGGCCACTTCCCATTGTTCGTCTAATTTGGTTACAGTTGTTTTTTTTTTCGACGGGGTGATGTGTCAGGAAATGGGGACATCGACTTGGAATTGATCCCTAATTTTCTGGAACCGGTTGAATTTTTCGGGACTTCAGGTCTTTTTTGGCATTGGCGTAGAAATGAAAAAAAAACATAAAAATGAACCGAGCGAAAGCGCTTCCATTATTTTGATGCATCAAGTTAGTTCGGCTTTTTTCTGTTTTCTTCTGACTCCGTAATGAATTAGATCAATCCTGAAGAGGTGCAAGTTTGTTAATGTTCTTAACGCTGATGTCTGAAATGGCTTTTAGCTGAGAACACTTAGAGACTAAACGAGCTTATTCAACTAATTAGGCAAGCTTTCAGCGCAGTTTTGTCCACCTGTTTTTTGTCCAGAAAAGGATCCCAAAAAACAAGGAAAAAACGATCCCAAAAAAGAGAGGTGCTGCCATGATTTTTTTATTTAAACCTCAGCCCTACCCATTTCCATTCCCACTGCTTTGTTACTCCCCATTTGGATTTCTTTGTTCCCACTTTCTTTGGAATTCTTTCCCGATCCACGTTCCAAATACTTGGAAAGGAATTTGGAGCGCTATCATGGATCCCGTTCAAAAAAGGGTTTTGAATTTGTCCATTGTGAAGATTGTGATCAACACTTGACCCTGTTTAGGACGAGTTTGAACGTTTATGCAGATCTTATCGGCAGACATGCTCTATGGTCAGTTTTGCAACGGAGTTGTTTTATAGGACAACGCAAGATTAGTGGATTGTGCGACTTTTCTTCCCGTAAAGTTCTTGACCTCGCCAATCTATTTGTTATTTCTGGGAAAGGCTATGAAGAACTGGGAAACATTCTTTACAACAGCTACAGTTACTAGCCTTTTGCTGCATGGATAATTTATTTGTTTAGTTACTTCATCGAAATATGGAGTTATTCGAATGATTCTAAGTTTTAATATCTTGCATTGCATCTCAACAAATTTGTGTTAACTTCTGTTCTTATCTCAATGGCTTCGTGACTTTTTTGTCCGTCCTTCAGTTTCAGCTCAGAATTTTATAGCGTAAAGAACGTCCTCTGCTCCACAATATGTTTATTCCCAGTGCCTAAATCTCTAAATGTATTCATGAGTTTCCTCGATAGGCGTCACGGGTGACAAATGTCCATATGATTTCAGCTGCTGAAACAAATTTTTCTTGGTTTCATAATTTACTGGCATCCTGCACAAGATTCACAGAAATGGAGTGCTTCTGGGATAATTGCCTCTAAATTTGTGGCATTATCTGGTACCTGAGAATTATGCTGTAGTCCTGCTTAAAGACAGTGTTCTACCTCTTTCTGCTTCTTCGAGGTATCAACAGATCCTTGATTTCCTCGCCACGCTGATTACGAAAATGTGTCAGTGGTCATAACATTGGCGAAAACCCTGTTTCCAGATGGATGTGCAGATTGAACATGGTCCAATGTGCAGATTTTGCGGACCACCTGGGCGGGCTGCATGAGTGCTGGCTGTCCGCCACGGCTGCATATGGAAACGTTCATATTTAGTGACATTGAGGTCTACCGATTGTCCTTGGTACATAGGTGAAATCTTACGCTACAGGTGTTCCTATATTAAGCCTTTCCCTCTGCAAACGCTGAGTTAATAAATCTAATTAGCTGCTCAATGATTTGTTTCCGAACTTATTTACATAGACCACCTGGCATATCTAGCCACCAGTTTGGTGCTCTCATCGATTTTTCTCCTAACCATTCCAGTTTAAGAAACTTTGCGTGACTATTTTTATTCATAATTTGTACATATATTTGTTGAACTGTCGCTGCAGTTCCATATATGTGCACACGCAAAGAGGCATGAATCCCATAACACCTCTTCATATGTGAGATCGCTCCCCGCTGAGTGCCTCATTGTTAACGCCGTTGTACATATATTGGTTGGTGACAGCAGCGGCTGTGAAAGCATTACATTCGTCACAACATATTTCGTAACTGCTTTGATTCGTTGGCTTTTTTGCATTTTTTCCTCTCCATTCTCCTCCTCTTTTGCCTTTTCTCACATTCCTTTTTCGGCTGTGGACTGGCAGAGCAACCGCTGCCGCTTCAATAGTGCTGTGACCGATTAGTGGCGCGATGAGGACGAGTTACCTCGTGGTTTCGCTGCCACTCAGCAAGGGCGAGTGGCGCGCGATCCGCTTAGAGCCGCCGAATCGTCAGGGTGTCTGTTAATCGCCGTCGTCGATCTAAACGGACATACTTAGAGATTCTAGTTTTGCAGCTGGGCTCGGATACGAAATGTGGCTTTATAGGAGTTTTTTTAGATTTAAATAGAGGGCGTAGCTCAATCTTAAGGCAGCCCTTCTCCTCAATTCTGCATCACTGGTTCTCAAGCGGATTTTTCTCCAGGGTCTTCTAAGAACCGTAGTGATTAGCGCGTAAAATAACCCTGATGCCCTACATATTTGCTGCTCGCAACAATTTTTTCCTTGCGACAATTTCCTCAGAAAATTGGAACACTCGTAAATGAATACGTTGTGATTTTGCAAATAAATACAAATACATGTATAAAACCTTTAAGTACAGGAACGGAGCCAGGATTTTTTTAGGATTAAACTTATCCATGCTTCGATTGTCTCAGTTATCCACGATTCACGGGTTGGGGGTTAAAGCGTATTGTTGAAGTGTCTGGAGGAAAACGTGAGATTTTACGAGAAAAACGTGACTAATAAAATAGTGTAAAAGTTCCCACGCGTTAAAATTTTAGTTTAAGGTGGAGTTGAAGCTTGGTCTTGTTTGGTTTATCACATGTTGTGGGCGCTGAGACTCTTGGACTTTGTGTGGTCCGTATGCAATATAGAAATGGTGGTTCAGTGGATATCTTTATCTGACTGTACAGAGAGAGTGAGTGCAAAGAGTAAAGTGAGTAACGAGCGCCTCGTGCGGCTTACAACATCATACTGACTAGAAACTATCATCTCAAGCATAAGACGGGTCAGTCCCGCCCACTCCACATGAGGTACAGTAAGGGCGACAAGGATCATCGATCTGTCGATGATACTCCGGCGGGCGACAAGAATTATCACTATTAGTATCACTGATCTTAGCTTTCTTCCCTGTCGTCCTGTTGCGGCGAGGGTCAACTTCTTGAAGTGGGCGGCGGCGAACAGCTCGAGGACGTGAAGGGCGACGACGGGTGGCAGGAGTTGAAGGCGAAAGGCGGCTGGACGGCGTGGGAGGCGGCTTGACGTGGAGTACAGGACGGCGGCGGCTGGAGTTGCAGGCAGACGGTTGGAGTTCTGAAGATTGTAGCCTTTTCATGGCTACAGAGTGATTTTTTACGACATGCGTCGCATCTTCCTTCAATGGAAATGAGGTAAGTGTGAAACTGTAGGCGTGGCAAACTCCATTTCTGCACGTATCGGAGTACTTCGAGAGCTTTTTGCATCTCTTGCGCTCCTTTGCCCTTTTTTCTAGTACACCGAGTCCAGAGCCCTTTTGGGGCGCACGGACCTCGGTGTTTTGGTTTATCACATGACTCCCGATCATACCCTGTAGCGTATCTATCTGATTTCGCTTTGCCATTTTTCTTGAGACCGGCTCTCAACCGTCTGTCTCTGATTTGTCAGTTTCTTTTAGTCAAATTCATTCTCCTCACCACCTTTCCCGCTCCTTTACGAGCATGTCTCAATAGGGTTCGTTCCAGTGGAAGGGGTTGATATTTCACGAAATCATTTAAGAAGCAAAAACTTTGGGATAACATGTTATTAGCCCAACATTGTTATAATATTTCCTAGTTCTCTTATTTTTTTAGTTTCCAGAAATCCCCACTTGTTTCTGTTCTAAAGTACTTTTGGTTTTGGAGATCTTCGTCTCTAATATTCCTGCTTTTCCTTTCTATTGCCCCCCCCCCCCGCCCATCCCTCACACCATGATGCCATTGGTAAAATTTTATCTCCAGCACGAGTTAGCGCTTTTTCAGGTAACACTTATTTTTAACAAGCAGTAACATGTGGGTTACAGGAAACTTTGACTGTTAGAAACATGCCTTCCAATAGTAGGTAATGCCATAGAAATCCGTATTTAAAAAGCTTCAAAGTCTTACATGGCCCATTACGACTGATAAGATTTAGGTGATATTTATCTCAATTTCTGAACCGGAACCCTGTTCTGTTTTTAAAAGCCCAAAATTAGAAAATTTGTTTACTATAATCGAATTGAATAGTCATTGAGTAAGGGCATGAAATACGGTTTCTGATGGTATGAGACATTTAATATGAAATAATGAATTTGCAGTCAAAATGCAGCGTAATGGGAGAGCAACCAAATCCTTGCAATACTCTTGCACGAACCTAACATCTTTTCGTTTAGCGGGCCCTTCCAGCAGTGGTGGAGATAGAATTTTTGGTCGAATTGCTGTGGTTCCATCGCTTTTGTTGTATCAGTTGTTTGTATTTCTTGTCTTGGCTGTTGCCGGCAGGTTTCACAACAAATTTGCCAATTAACCTTCTGTTTTCTTCCTGGTTGCCGCAGATGCTAGTTTCGCTGGAGCTTTGCGATGATTACAACGTGCTTGGGGCTAATCGGTATTATGAGTTTTCATAGCTGGCTCTCGGCTGGATGTTAGAAGAATGGTTGGGGTCCTTGAGCAGGAAAAGTAATGAGCTCGTACCACTCTTGCTTTACCTTTTCATAGAAAAGAGATCACGATGATCCAACTTCTTCTAATCTACGCTTCAGCTTACAATTCATAGTATTTTTAGTATTTTCTCGAAAGCTCTTCGTACTACATTGGTAGTGATTGTGTCAGTAGTCCATCACTGGAGGATTGGGAAAATCTGGTGACAAAAGTGGGGACATTGTTGTGTCCCTTTTATTGGATGGAATGCGAACTCCAACCATCTTAGTGGTTGGACCCCAACATCAGTTGGATTGCTGTGAATACTTGGCAGGTATGTGCGACTTATCCCATAAAGCTGGTTTTTCCCTCTGCCTCGGGGCCAACCTTTATGACCCTCGCCACCGAATGGTCCGCCGCCCGACGCGGCATCCACATGTGTTGGCCAGCGAAGTTCCCGCCGCGGCATGTGCAGGTTTTTCGCCGTCGTTCACTGACTCCGCCAGTGCGTCTCGCATCGCTAATCTATCGTCGCTGATTTGTAATGCAGTTCGGTTGAACTCTACGACCATACACACACCATTGCACCACATTGACATTTATTTCAATTTGCTGCTATTGTACTGCTGCAGAGATGCCCGCAGGGCTGATGATCAAATGGCAAGTTTGTTTGCTCTTGCATTCTTCAAAAGTTCGGAATTGCTGTTGGGGTTGTGTCAGTTGTCCTTTGGCGGAGATCTGGGAAATTTCGTCGTAAATCTATGAGAAACGCAGAAGTGCTTAGCTCAGGAACGCCTTCATGTATCCCCTCCCATAAGGATCCCCAGTAGAATTGCGTTTCATGAATGGGATCGGTGAATCAGTGCTTCCCTCTCGGCCTTGAAATATTTAAAGTTACCTCTACTTCGCCAGATAACTCTAAAAAGCCAATTTACCCAGAAATTTTTCTCTAAAAAAGTAAAATTACGTTGATGGAGTCTACATAGCTTGCCAATTCTGAATTCCGGTAGTTGCGGGATTTTTGTCGAATCAGATCAATCATGACAACCCGCCTATCTTTCGAAATATGCTCAGGACATTTTCAGGACCACCAACGAGACCCACCAACTGCTTGCTTTTCACATCAATTTCTGTTGTTGAAGCAAAACTCATGTATTCCAATTGAAATTTGCACCAAATTTGCATGGATTGCAGAGATGGATAGATTTCGCACGGAACTTCAATGAAAGGACATTTTGAAATATATGTATTCCATGTAGAACTCATGCAATACTCAGTTCTGTATCGGTTTTTCATGAAACAAGCGTCCGCTATGAGTAACGGACGCAGATTTCAATTCCGCGCAGAATTTACGAAAGTACGATGTTTAATCCTTTTGTTGGGATTTCCAATAATGTAGATGGTGCTGCAATAATGAGAAATTGTGCAGAAAAGTGCTGGCTAGTCCTAGAAATAATACTTTATTTCTATGAAAATGAGCTGAAAATGCAGTGTGTTTCTAGCACGTTTATTTCTACGAAGCGCGAACTGCTGGCAGTGCTTCTCTAGTGTGCTTATTCTTTTACACGCACTCATGATGACTTTTGCAATGATCGTGAATTTGAAGCCAGTACGATCTGCTCAGTGGAAGAAAATGAGTGGAATGGAATGCCCATGGCTGCCCGCCCAACCGTGATTCACCGATTAAACCAAATTTGAACCGGTTTATTATAGGTTTCATTAGTAACATATGTAATCAATGCTTCTTCTTTCTTCTTAGTATCCGGGTTGCAGAACTTCGTAGATAGCTCGTTCTCACAGCTATGAGAATTTCTTTCCACACTTCCCATTTTTCTCAGATCTATACCTACGAGGTCGCCATTTGTTTCTTTTTGAAGGGGATACCTCGAGGACTTATGTGGAGAGGAATTTAAACGACTGCAGAGTTTATGATTTTAATGATGTTAGGAATGATATATGGTTTTGCGAATATGCATGTTATTACCTGAATATTTCATGCCCATCAATTTATCTTAGGACGCGACATTTCGCACCAGCTTAGTTGACTTTTTTAGGGAACAGATCGCTAGTGTTGTAAGTAGTCTCTCTCTCCCTCCTCTTTCTTTCTGTTTTCTTCTTCTTCTTATCTTTCTCTCTCTCCTTGTTCAGCTTTCCGGCTCTCCGTATTCGTGGGAGTGATATTGCTGCTCTTGCAACCAGAGTTTTCCTCATAAACCTAATAAGCGACGTATTTCAACAAACACTGCGCATCTCAGCATTTTAACCTTGATATGTATGAGATAATTTTAGTTCTCTGATTCTCTCATTCATTCATTCATTCATTCATTCATCCTTTCTTTCTTTCTTTCTTTTTTTCTTTCTTTCTTTCTTTCTTTCTTTCTTTCTTTCTTTCTTTCTTTCTCTGTCTGTGTCTGTGTCTCTGTCTCTGTCCCTCTCTCTCGCTCTCGCTCTCTCCCCACCCATCCCCCACCCTCCCGCTCTCTATCAAACTCATCACCCCCCCCCCCGCTCACTTTTCTGTGATAGGGTTACATAAATGGAGTCTGATGAGGTGGTGAGGAGTGAGATTGGGCAGTATTTACTAGTTTTGGGGCAATTTCCTGCGATCACATGGACAACTTATAACAATGGATGTTGATCCTTGAGACTTTCTTTCCTACATTAGACATTCCGGATAGAGCCTTCTGAACATAAGGAGCAACATCCATTGTTGCTGCTTCGTAAAAAAAATTATAAAACGTTGATAAAGCGTTGTTTACCCACTCGGGGTGGTTGCCTTATCGAACAACAGAAAACTGACGCAAAAACGATGTATCTACATAGTTAAACATTATGGTCTTTTTCCTGCTCTTTTGGGGGTTTCACAGCCTAAAATTCGAAAAAGAAAACCTGCCGAACAGTCCTGAATTATTGCTCAATCTACTATTATTCTTATGCTAGTCATCACATCAAGACTCTGGCTCAGTCGAAACAGGATCCATTTAATTTGTAACTACTGTTAGCAAGACTTCCTCGAGTTCTTGCTCAAATTCATATACGCATTGACAATCACTGTTTGTAGTGCGTGTCATAAGTATGAGCGCACTTCAATAGTAGGGATATTTTAATTTCACACAGGTATGGATTTTGAACAAAGCTGTGTCACGGAAACCTTCTGCTTCTCTAAGACTGGCACTAATGTGTTGGGGAAAAGGCATTTTCTTTACTGGACACAGATCATATCTGTTCATTCCGATAATTTTCCTTCATTCAAAACAAAAACACTCAATACCACCTTGATCTTTGACCTTAGTAAAAAATGCTCCTCAGCTGTTCCCATTTTTTTTTGTTCGCGCTTTTTCTCGGCAGCCAGGTGTCGTCCTTGCATCCATACATCATCAAGATTCCAGCCTGCTTGTCATGTGGTATATAGTTGATCTTTGGCGCAGGAGCTTGCGTATGGAAGAGGAAAAAAATTACCCGTCATAATTTTCGTTTCGTTCCATCCACTATATGGAACCTCAAACAGAAACAGACACAGATTCCGGAGAGCTTCTCCTGAGTCTATATAGGTGGAGAAATGGCTGGATTTAGTTTGATTTCGATAGGTGGAAGGGAGCAACATGCAGGGTTGGATAGCTTAGAAGGTGTTTTACTGCGCCGACATTAACTAGTAGTTTATTTCCATGCTGTGTAAGAAAAATTTTGCGTTGGACTGAATCCTCTGCCGTTGTGTTGTCCTTGTCATTGTTCTGTGTTCTCCTTTTCCCTATCCTTCTACTCTTCACCAAAATTTCGATAAATTTGTCAAAACATTGTTTTTTCCAGGAGCGGCTCGTTGATTGCTGAATCCGCGCAGGTTGCCCGCCGCACCACAAGTAATCTTGTCGGGTCGGCCGACGTCCCACCAGGAGGTTGGTTGTGTGTTTACACTTTGGGGGAACACTTAGAAGAAATCAAGGCTAGGATTCATTAACGCATAACCAAACGGAACTTCACGTTCTGTGTTTCCAAACTATACATAGCCCATACGATAATCAATCATGCTAACCATCACTGGTTTGCTTGATTAGTGTTCCATCAATCATCAATGCCCAGAGTAGTTTGGGTCTTTTAGGGGGGGGGGGGAATTAAATCAAAAATAGAAGATGTTCATGCCTCTTGGTTATTGTCATTTTCCTGCTTTCATTTCGGCTTACATAGTGAATGAATAACCGTTTCGGAGAGAAGTTGTTTAAGTTTCAAGAGCATGCTCCAAAGCCTGTGCATTTCTGACCATCCTCGCTGCTCAGTTTTTTTTTGGTGTGATAATCTGGGTTTCTTAGTCTACGAACATATTTTTGAGCCCCTTAACATAGAAATATTTGAAGTATCTTGAAAAATAGAAATACGATCGGTAATTATGGCTTTCTTGCCGTACTTATTCATCATTTTCTTATTCAATGTTCCTCTCTGAATAAGCAAAACTGTTTCATTCTTCTTTCCTGCCTCGATACTTTCACGATTTCATGATTCATGGGCATAATTTTTGCAAGTGAATCAGTAGAATGGGATGATTTTTGGAGATGAAGTATGATTTTTTGAGTTTAGAAATATGAACTCAAAACTAAACTTTTCGACTTGCTGGTTTTACCTGATCAGCTAACTGCGGCTGATTTTTCGAGCTGTCTCTCCTTGCACACTAACTGCTTAGCTAAGAAAATGATCCAGCTTTATTCCCACTCTGCACTAATATGGGAATTTTGCATAGGAGATGATCGTTTTTGGATTCACGTCATCGTTTCAGAAGCGTCCGATCACGACGAATCCAAGTCAGACTTCATTTCGAAGCGTCGCGATCCGCCGACGTACACGTCCAGCAAGTCGATGATGAACCTACGAGAGATGACGGCCCTGGGAATGCACGGTGTGCTCACGGATCAACTCGATCGACCTCCAAGGAAGATTCGAAGTCGATGGGGTGATCCATTGCCGAATTGGCAACGAGAGGGTGAGTGGTCATACATATTGCTTGAATTTTACGACAGCTGTAGCGGGATTCATGGATCCAAGGAAGGTCCCGGCTCCCTCTGTTTGAGGCTGGACGAGTTTTCCGACTGAAATGGAGTATATCATGTTTTTTTCACTATTTTCTGTCATCGCCGAAGGAAACGAGTCCTTTGGACAATATGTATATATATATATATATATATATATATATATATATATATATATACCCATTTTGCGGGGAGAGTTCGTCCATTCTCGGGATGGCTTGTGAATCTCAGTGCTGGAGAGCGGAGAGGAGACTGTTGTTGAGTCAATGATTTTTTGTGAGGAACAAAATCCACGGCTGGTTGTCCGTGATTCCTTCTGCTTCTTGGAAAACGAATGAGTTGCTCTAAGTCATATGTATTATACTATTCATCTTCGCAAACACTGCTTCAGCTCCGCCCATTTGCTTTCGGTGACCTTACGCCACTAAAAGTTGCCCCAAATAAGCCAGTTATTTAGAAGGTTCTGTATTCCTTTGTAGAAGCACTGACTCCGACTGGGTTTGCATGATAGGCGGCAAGGACCAGCCACTGCACATAAGCCTGCAAAATGTCACATTTTATTGATGAACTACGTCTTACATAGCATCGCTCTTGATTTGTGCAATTAATCATGCCTGCATTTGGAAATTCGTGTTGAACCGGGTGTCAGAACGTGCGTTCGTGCAGTCTCTATTGAATTTCCATCCAGCTACAGGCCTACCACACGAGCGCCCAATACCAGTAACAATGTGACTAGTTGGCCTTTCATCAGTTGTAGTTATACACAGCTTCATGCTTCATTTAGCTTCATGCGGCTTTCTGGTGGTTGCATTAGTTTACTGATCGATATCTATCGATTCTTCTAAGCATTTGCCGAGAATATGTATTCACTGGGGTATGCGTATAGTTCTTATAGTCCTCCTCGCTGGAAATGTAGTTTTTGTTCTGTGATAGTAGGCTCGACTGGCATAAGTGGCAGTTGTCCTTTCTTTGCAAATATATACAACGGCGCTTTAGCAATCGTTTCTCCCAATTTCAAAGGTTTTCCGGGAAGTTTCCGACTGTGATCAATTTTTCCTTTCCTTTTTCCTCTTTTCAACGATTGGTGCCACTGGTGGACTCACATGCTTTTTCGAGAGAGGGGTACAGGGGGGGGGGTTGGCAAAAAAAGGCGTGTCCTTATTACGAATATAGACTTAAATTGGCGCGTTTGACACTTAAAAACTACAATCTAAAAAGAGAACTAACAACACGCTACATATTGCAGTATTTTTTATGTGTCCAATAAGGTGTTTTGCATGTTCGAAAAACCTGCGGACCCTTTTTGGGGGTAGGGGGTACCCTTGACTCTTACAAACCCAAGTAGTCTGAATTATCTACTGTTAAAACTGTTTCTTGATGGTTTACTTGTCACTCACCGTATTTGCCAAAATTCCTCATTGTTATCATTAGTGATTATCTTATTATTTTATCTTCATGGTTTATTCGGCCTCTTGCCCCACCTGCTGGGGACCATGAATTCCCCGTCCCCCCTTCCCGCGCCGCGCTCATTTTCCAACCCCGTTCTGACTTTGAAGCAGTGTCCGATCTCGTTTTTTCCTCCATCAATATTCCCGGCATAGGGCAACAGAAACGCTTGGTGCTGCGTGGAATTAATGAACAGGGCAGCCATGGGGATTTCGGATTATTGATTGACTACTGTACCTGTACTTTTGAAAATGTGTACTTGCCGGCCAATATTCTGGAGACAGTGATCATAATCTTAGTCTAACTGCTGGAGAAATTTTCGATAAAACGACGAGAAATTGTTTTTGTCACCTTCGTTACTATTTTAACCGTACCTATTCGCGGTAGTGGTAGAATCTATTTGTTTAACCAATGGGGTTAAACAAACCATTTTTATGTGATTTTTTACGTCAAGCTGTCGACAGCCGTCTGTATTTGACCATTCTTGGGCGGGAATGTTTTTTTTCTGGATTGGGTTAAATGACATATTCGCTGCCCAAGATCCTGTACGTTTCCTGCGCGTTTTCTGCTTCTTTGTGCTCTCTCAGGCTATTTCATACAGTCATTGAGCGATTTTCATTTTCTGCTGATGGATTCCGTTTCTTGCTATTCAGTCGAATTAATTTTAAAGAATTTTGTAGATGGAGACATATTAGAGAAGCAGACAAAACATGGAAACGCACTTCTTTTGTTTTCGACATGACTCTTCTCATTGTCTGCTGTTAGAACTGCACTAGTTGCCGCTTTTCGCTGTATATGTCTATGTAACTAGTTCGTTAGCCGTTAAATCCTTGTAGATCTTCCACAGAAAACGGCTGGTATCCGATCGCCGTCATCCGCGCGGGTTTATCCACGATATCTTAGCAACCGAAGAGCATTAACGGCGTGTTATTTATTGCTGCTGGCCACCTGCTCATTGACGAGCCAGTCGTGTTGCCATTTACAGTCCGCTGTCCCTAACGCCGCCATTTCCAGATGACGCTGTATAGAAAAAAGAGTAAGTATTCACAGCTTCCAATTGCATCTTTAAAAATGGGCGTAGCCATTTCTATGATTTATTTATTTATTTATCAAATTCAAAAATAAATTTTTATCATTTAAAAAAACCTTTGTGATTTCGCAAGTTCAAAGTGAATGGGTGGAGCAACGGGCCGTTAGATGGCCTTGGCGTCGGTGTTTCGTAGTGTCTTTGTGCTGGCTAAGTTGGCGCTATTTCAGAATGGGGCCCGTCGATTATATTCCAACCATCTGCGGCCACTATGTCGCCGGCGAATCAGCAGCGCTTTGGTGAGTCTTTTCTTCGAAAAAATCGATAAACAGTTGATTCTATTGCTTTTTCTCCTGACATTCCATTGTTTCTATTAATAAGCGCCGCTTATTCAGAGCCTGGTCCGCAAATTTCGCAGACGGGATTCGTCGCCGGAACGCCACGCTCCGTGAATCGAACCCAGCAGTCGCCGACCGTGTCGCTGCCAAGATCATCGCCCCAGGCTGCGATGACGCAGCGATCGTCGCCAGCGACGCCGGCGATGACGCCGTCGCAGTCGGGACTGTCGCAGATCGCCAGAGTGCAACAGGCATTCCGCCGCGATTCACCGGATCGTGTCAGCCTCAGCAAAAAGCATATGGATCACGATGGGCAGGTGATTCTTCTGTTTGTTCTACTGGATATTTTTCGAGGCGAATTTGTCTTTCGTTCCGGTAAATTGGGATGTTTTCATGAAATTTCAGCGAATTTCAGCAAAAAGAAATTCTTTGAGCATATCATGATTTCCGATATTTCTCATTCTGAATGATTGAGAAAAGGTTGTGCGAAGCTGCGAATTTAATTTGCCAATTTGTTTCTACAGCAATTGGTCACCGAATTTTCTCTCAAAAAGCGAAGATTTTCCCCATGCGTCATTATTGGTTTTGAACTGTATGCTAGTACAATATGGTACCCATGAGGGATTCCTACTCATTGCTTACCTTAACCGATATTTGTTGCAAAAACTAAGCAAGGACACTCCCCTATCTCGATTAGCCTACTGCTGTAACTTTCCTTTTAAACCTAGGAAGGAAAGAGCCGAAAAATGAGACGAAATTCACATTTCTTCTGGTGTTGCATATATTTGTCGTTAAAAGCGACTCCTATTGCAAAAATGCTTTTTGCACTGTCGATCATAGTTCTAACCGAATATTCGTATTCGAATAAATATTCGAAAAATTCGAATATTCGAATATTCGAATAGTCGAATATTCGAAATCCCCCAATATTCGAACATATTCGAATTCGAATATTCGACAGGTCGCACTATTCGAACATATTCGAATATTCGAAGCCCATATTCGATATTCGATCGCCATTCAAAGCAAAAAAAAAACTAGCGTGTATCCTTTAGCGGTATAGGCTGTCCGAAACGACGAGTCCGCCCACGCACGCGGGATCGAGAAGCTGCCACGTTCGCCAGCGCTCCACGTCATCATCCCCGATCTGCGTATCACGTTTCATCCTTATCTTCACCTATGATTTGGCTGTGACGTGAACGACGTGGCAGCCAACAGCATCCATCCCAGCCGCGCCGCCTCTCGATCCCCGTGTGCGTGGGCGGACTCGTCGTTTCGGACAGACTATACTAGGAGTGTAGCCGGACAGCGTTAGCAACACAACTTTCGCGTAAAATAAAGCAGATTATACGCATCATCACCACGATTACGAAATATCTGCAGATCTGCAGTAAGGCACCAGGAGAACAATCTGCTTTCAGAACGTCGTAGTGTGTATGGTTGGTCTAAATTTTCCTCGTGCTACTTTTACAGTATTTGCTCATTGTACCTTCTCTTCGCAACTACTTCCGTGCGTCCCGTACCCATTTCTCCGTTCTCTTTTCCCTATTGATATCTCGGCAAATGTCCACCCTTATGCGAGAGACCATAACTCCTGTTGTCGTCTTTCCTTGAGATCCTTACTATTGAAGTTTTGCTTTCGTTGTTCTGTGCTAGGTTCACTGTCGAAGCTTTACGATGAAGAATGAACTGATCACTTGAGACAAGCTTCTTTGATGTCAGGCGATATTCGCAGAGATTTCTCTAGCAAAGGCTTCTCAAATATTCGAACATTCGAATATTCGAGTATTCGAAACCCTTGATATTCGAATATTCGAATTCGAATACTTCTGACATTGGACGTTCGAATAGTATTCATTCGTTCGAATGGTTTCTGAAGAGTCGAATATTCGATATTCGAATATTCGAAGCTCCTCTTCGAATGTGTAACTATACTGTCGATTTTCCTCTTTGTGAGGGTGAACTTGCCTAGTTATTTAATGTGACTTTTTCACAATTTGTGAAAATTGCCCAACTCTTACTTAGGCTTGAAAGCTTCACAAAGCGATCTTCGCTGCGACTTGTACAGTTACACATATATAGGTCTAAAGTACTTACTGGGTCTTTTTTTCACTAATCCATCGTCATTAAAACCCTTTATAATCCTTATGTACTTCGGTTCCAGTTTCATATTCAGCGCGAAAGATTGTCAGATGAAATTGGGAATCGAACAAAACTGATGAATTTGAAAGCGCGCTCAACTGGATACATAGTTTATGATTTGTTCGTTTAATGGCTCTATTTAATGGATGTATAGCGTTATGGAATTGTTGCTTTAATTTTTCATTTTTACCATTTTCCACCCTTTTTACTCGTATTTGACGTCTTGGTGTCAAAACCATCCTTGGTAAGACCTATTTGATACTATTTTTTTCAGTAGGGGTGTCCTAGAAGGTCCTAGAATGACAGATTAGTAATGGTCAGCCCGGTGCTGGCTCGCTGGTCCGTTCGCCGAGAGCATGTGAGAGCCCGGATTCATCATTGGAAGGATGAATAATTTCATATTCATATGTGCAACCACTTATGGGAAGCAGTTGAGTATACAGTAGACAAGTAAACATGTTGGAGGGTTCCACCTAAAGGGTACATAAATTTGGGTACGTTAACACATTCATCTTGCATAATCTCAATTATGCGCACGGGTCCAATAAAGCGTTTGTGAAGACAAACCAACAACCAGCTAACTGAAGTCAATAGCTACGTGCCACTGCACATCTCCAGAATCATCTAGGATTGTAATTTGCTGAATAAATCATGTCCACTTCCCTAGCGCGTGGACATATTTATCTTCTTGTTTTTTTTTTCATTGTAAATATAGGGCACACATGGAGGACAGACAGAGTTCACTGGGACAGGAGTAATTCAGGAATTTTCATTGTTCAATTTTGTTCTCCTTGATTAGGATGTCGCTGGGTTCTCACGTTCTGGCAGAACTTACATACATACGTAGTTCTGCTGACTATCCTTCAATTTCAGTTATAAGAGTCTCGGTTAGTACAATGTTTCGGTTCTATATGGCGCTTTTATTGAAACACATGGGCTAAAATTCCATTAAAACGCTTTAGGTGGATGTTACGAAATATCTGAAATTACATCAACGAGCGCTCACCCGATTGCTGAAAAAAAATTGCGAAAAACAAGGGGTTGCCTCGAGTTTTGAAGGATTTTCCATGGATTCGTTGCATGTGACTGGAGCATACATTGTGTAGTCAAAAATCTACTTGGTAATTTTTTCAGCCTCGGACTGTGTGGTCACCGCAAACCATGACGCCGAAACGAACAACATCCAATATGCAATCCATCACTCCTTCAGGAGCAGCGGCAAGTGCGATCACGAGACGACGTGAGTACCTCTTTCAGTGCAGTTTTTCTGTATATCGGCTCCATTTTAACGCTGTGACGACGTCATTTTCTAAAGGAAAACGCCGTTTAATCTAGTATAAATGCGTCGTTCATGGCTTTGAAATGAAGTGTGGACAGATTCTCACGACTTACTAATGATCGTCTCGTAAAGTGGGAGCACTGACGTCAACTGAAGTTACACGATGTTGTATTCTATGTTTCTACTACGTACACAGTCCTGGTTTCACGTGGAGGCGGGGTGGGGTTGGAAAGATGGGGGGAGGTTAGTTACAGGGTTAGAGCAAGTGGAGGATTTGTCCTTGTTTTCTAATGTAATTGAAGAGATGCTCTGGTGATTCCTACAAGTATACTTCCTACTTTTTTTACTGGCATATTACCTGTCTTATTTGTGGATTATTGATCACTTTAGGAATGTACAAGTGTCAAGAGGTTAAAAAAAGAAAACTAAGAAAAAGAGACGAAAATTAGGGTCGGAGTCTAATGAGTGACTCATTTTCACTTACATCAATGGTGTAATTGAAAGAAATTTCCTTACCTTTCTTAGCAGATTTGCTCCCAGCCTATCGCAAAGCAATCGATTATCGATCGTTAACGTCTCATTGATACAGATACACTAAGTTACTGGGAAGCCAGCATCTTGTGTGTTGTCCCAGCATTTTGAGACGTTTCCGTCGTGTTTCTCACAATGGTCGTATCATATTTGAATCTCTTCCATTCCATTCGTACATTCCCTTCAGATGACCAATCCAGTCGTTGACCTTTCTGGACCATTGGTTACTGGTCGCTGAATCATTCCATTTTTACTTTATGTATACCCTGATGTTTCGCAGCTGTTCTAAGTACCGTAAGCTGCAGCCCACAGTACCAATTCTGACTGTGGTGTTATTCCCTGTGTCGTTGTTGTTACGTCGTAAAAACCATCTTAACCAATGTGTTATGGCCTACAAAATGTACATGTACGTATCTGTGTAGCTAATCCCAGCATTAACCCCACAGTGTGCCCAGCCATTGGCGATAATATCGCTTCGCTTCGTGTTTAGAGTCAGAGAAATTCCATGTGCGATTCACGACGCGACGAGATGAGGGCGAAGCCGCTGTGAAGGGACGTCGCCAGTTCTTTTCGCTGCCGAGAAGAGGCTCAACTAATAAAGGTGCTTGGTGTGCAGTGATCCTTACCAGATGCTTTCCCTTGGTTCATGAAATCGCTTTCAGCAGCTTTGTAAAGCGTTCAAATAGGTGCGATTCGATCGAATCGCACCTGAACTGCGATTGTAGTAATTCCGTTACCCCTATGCATTCACCTGCTTTTATCCTTGGTTGCGCCCTGATTTCCTGTCGGTCACCACTGCACATATTATTCGTTTCGTGTATCGCTTCGCTTCAATGGCCCCTTATGTGAGATCGGAAAGAGCGATTGTCGCGCGCGCGACAACGTTATCGCGCTCGAATTGTCCTCACCTCGAATTCGATTTCCTCCCTCGCTACTTATACATGTAGATGTCTGGTGACATTCACGACTTTTTTTTCGATTTACTTGGTCAGATATCTTTGTACTTTTCAGATTTAGAATCTTGTAGGTTTTCACATGTTATTGTAGTGCTACTGTAAACTGCAGTAGTTTCCTTAGCGAAAGTCGGTACTCTACCTGAGTTTCAGCAGTTGTTTCCTTCGAATTTTTCGAAGGGAACTTCGAAGTTTCCAGAATTTTTTTCATACCTCCCGAAATGGTTCTGGTTCTGTATCTTCCCTAACTGTTTATGTCTCAGTGAAGCTTTGGGTGTGAATTCTGGGTAGGGTCGAATTTGATTTTCACATTTAACTTCGCTGGGGCTTCGTTGAGTGACCTGGGCTATCTGGGTGTTCTGGAGTACCTGTGTTCCTCTACTTTTTCAACCATTGAAAGCCTTTTGATAACTCCATTGTGTTCTGTTAAGAAGACGATTACATTGAATCGAATTTGCATTTGCGAAGCCGAAGTCAAAGTCCGAATCGAGCGCTGGTGAATCAGCAAAATGCGCGAACACCGTTGAGTACCGCTAGCAGAGAGCTTACGAAAGAGCTACAACGTCGAAGGGTAGGTGTTTTGCGTGTTCTCGTCATTTGTGTAATTCATTTAGCTAGCACTTTTTCTTGGACACTTATGTCCAATGCACTCCGAATTTTTCTTGATTTACTGCACAAAACCTTAGGCTTGTTTTGCCCGTAGGCAACTGTCTATTGCATCTTTCTATACTATGGAAGGTCTGAAGAAAAATAATGAGTAGATGCGTGACTAGACGCTGAACGAGATTTCACTCTTTTTAGGACTCAGATATGTCGTATACAGCCGTTTCAAGTCGCCTTACACCAGCCACTTCACGGACGAACCTCAGAGATGCTGAAACCAGGAAAAGCACAGAGGCGTTGAATAGGATTGCTGCGTTGAGGAGCAAGTAAGACATTGTGCTACTTGTGCCACTTCTTTTCTTTTTCTATGTGTTTCTTTCCCTTTTATATATTCCTTTGATTCTGGAATTTGATCCCTTCCTTGTTTTGTGAGGTTGGAAGCTCGAATTTTGATAATTTCTGCACTTGACTTTATTTTTGTTCTAAAATCTCAAGCACTCATATCTGTTGACTGTAAGCTGTACCTTGTGAGGAAAACTCAATCCTCTCAAAAATCAGTATGGATTAGGTCCTATAGATTTCGAATCTGTAGAGTACTCGCTTCTTTTCTCACTTTTCTTTTCATCCAGCGAAAATACTATATTACGATAAATTTCATTCTCTACCTCAATTTTGCTCAAAACACTAAAAATTGACGACGGCTTACTATTTTTCACCACTACTCTATTGATCTCTTCTCAATTTCACTTTTTTCTTTTTTTTGTTGTCCAAATTTGAAGACCTTCAGGTTTTTTTTTCGGAATTTGTTGTAGAACTTTCCTTTTTTTGTGTGATATTATCTTAAGGATGAAACGCTGTTCATTAACATATTTCTCATGTTCCAGACTCCACCAATCAAGCGAGAACCTTCGAAAATCATCTGATAATCTTCGCTACGAAGTCCAGGATGAGAACGCACCGACTCGCACCCGCAGCATCAGCAACTTACGAGGCGGTAACGCTTTGGAAGCGTACGGGACGTTTGATGCTGATCAGCATGACAAGTTCGTGCATTTTCTTCAATCTCTGAACACTTCTATTCAAGAAATCTGTAGAGTCCTCAGGATTCGCTCGTTCCTCAGTTTTGTTCCGTGAAATGGGTAAATCTATTAGAGCTGCTGCATCGTTCGCGACAGCGCAGGCGTTGCAGGTGGGCAGGCGAATCAGCCAATGGATACCAATATCGTCAGATTACATGAAATTATCGATGTCCATCAACTCCTCCAAGGCTGACGCTGTTTTATTTTGGGGTATAGATAGGGTTATGCCATGTTGTCGTTCGGGCGAAATCGATTCTATAAAACAGTCATTACTTAAATAAATGCAGCATTTGGAGTTAATAGGTGCATAGGCTGGAGATTTGTGCTCTTTTTCTTCTATCGCAGTATGAGGTTACGACTAGATTGAGAGAAAATTCTGAGAACTTTCAGGTTCAAACTTGAAATAGAAGACCAAGAAGAAATAGGGTACGTTTTTGAGAATGTAACAAAGCACATATTCGTTTTGGATCCATCCCTTCTTTAATTACCTATCTGGGCGTTATTCGCTTCTCCACAGTCTTCAGCTCCACACTTATAATTTTCAAGCATATGTTTCAAGCGTTTCAAGCAAGCGTTCAAGCCAGTGGTGGGGGGGGGGGGGAATAAAAATCCTGTTAGTTTATTTTTAATTGTTTGTTTCTATTATAATTTTTATTTATTATTCATTATTATAACTAATATTTTTGATAATTTTATCTTCCGTCTGGGTACCCAAAGCGGCGGAGACACTTTTTTGACTTTTTTCCCACCCACCCCCCCCCCCCCCCCCTCCCGCCCACTTTCCGCGTCCGCCACTGGCTCAAGCATATTTAGATAGCACTGTGCTAAAATGAGCTCCTGACGGTTTCACTTCTGTGTTTTTCATTTAAAAGGATTCTTGAAGCAGTACCTAGTCTGCCAAACGTCTAGAATTTTTCCTGTGTTTGAAGTTGAAGGCTGCGATGACACAGCAAATACGGACTAAAACAGTGACTTATTAAAGACCATTTTGCTTGGTATCTTTAGGAAGAGATTCAGTAATTTTTAGCGAAGAGAAGGGTAACGAAGATAATACGCAGGCCAGGTCATCAAAAATTTGAAATGTTTTTCATCCGTGCCAGATAGATGAGCAACTGACATTATTATCAACGTTTTCAGTGCTTCATCATTGATGCAGTCACGATTGCTGGCCCGCAGTGTCGGTAACGTGTCGGCTTCCGGTGGTGAAGCCGCAGAGACGACACCGGCGTCTCGACTGCAGAACACCATCAATATGTTGAAGAAAGCCAGGTGAGATATTCAGTGCTTCCCTGCCGTGTCCGGTAAATATCCCATGAGACAGTAGGGATGATTTTGGCATAGTGCGGTGGATACTGAGTTTGAATGTTTGCAGCAATCCCGACTTAACACAGACCTCGCTCTATGAGGATCCTGGCAGCCCATGCGGGGAAAAGATGCGAAGGCGTGGTGCTGTGCAAAAGAAGGTGAGCCAGATTTTTTGTGCATCTGTAAATTCGAGTGGTATTCACGGTGGTTCATGATGCCTTTTTATTATTCAGAATCTCTTCCCTCGAGTTCATCTGTACTAAGCAGTCTCCATTGTCTTTCTCACATTTCCTAATTTTTTCTCTCTTTATGCCTTCTTGTTCACCGAATTTTCTACCTTATGAGTCGAAATTTTCCCTCTCTACCTGACTTCTTGATATTTCCAATTTTTTGAAATTTCGAATTTTTCAGTAAACATTTACAAAAGCGAATAGAAGTCAAAAAATAGCAATAAGGGTGAAATGTTACACAAAATCAGCTAATGTAAAATTTCCACTCCTTCGTGCCTGACGCATCGCCTGTTTGAACAGGCGAGGAAAGGAATCCAGAGGATCAGTCTTGGATGAGAACGGTGATATCACTGGAATGTACGGATACGCAGACAGAGTGCCACATTACATGTGATGCGACGCAGATGTGTGAGCCTGGAGTCTCCTGTAATAATAATTCGTTTGAAGGTGATGCACACATAATCGCTAAACATAGAAACAAACAAATAAACAAATAGTAGAATGAAGTAAATGAAACACTTGAATATTCTTAAATTTTTCAATATTCACGAGCGTATTCCTTTGCCACGAGACTTCAGTACTATTCTTTTTGGGGTTCCCCTAAGGAGTGCATGCCTAGAAACTTATTTCTCATCCAGAGAGAAAACAAATTTTGTTACCGACATGATTACCAGAGCGGGTAGAGAAGAATTGCTAATTTTTTGACGGACAGCAATTTCGCTATCATCGATCTCCCCCTCATCATTAGGAACAGCAATAATTTCACGTACTCTTGGTTGTAATTTTGCAGGGCCTCTTTTTTTCCGGCTTACGCACCTTTAATTCTAAGAAAAATCCGTACTTTGTCCACGATTCCAGGTCGAACGTTATCACCCTCGCAATCGAACCACAAGACCGCAGACAAGTGAGGAGAGTGACAGCAATGGAAGCGATGCGAGTCCGTTGAATCAGAGCAGCATTAATCGACGAGTGTTGTTGGCTGGTAACAATAGGTGAGCGCCTGCTGCTAACAGTAAAATATTTCATGGGATAATATGTTGAGGACTTTTTGGCTAGTACTCTTGGCTAATGCCGAAGTGAACCCCTAATTCCATGTATATGAACATTGTCACGTGTGACTGTATTAAAGCGACTCTCAGACATTTTTTTCGAGTTTGAGCAGAAATTTGTATTTTTGGGGTTTGCTTTAGGCAACGACATTTTTTACAATTAATAGCTCATCTGATGCCTGCACTGTAACATAGTAATTCTTAACAATCCCAGGAGGGACTCATCTAGACATGCTGTCGATCGCGCTGATTAGCAAATCTCTTTTCTTCACAAAGCTTATCATAGCATTAGATTTAAGAAAAACGTGTTCCGCGACGAAGTTCACGGATTTACAGCTTCTCATGAAAAATCCATCGAATGTGTCTAGTCTGTCGCGTCTTCAGATCAGTCTCTGCAATGGAGACATCGGCTCGACTTGGAGGTTTAACAGCGAGGCGACTATTCGATCAACAACGATATGCGTCGCCGACGACGGCTACGGCAGCTTCTCCAAGGAGAACGCCCAACTATTTGGCGCAGAAGATGGCAGGGTTGGTTGTCACATACGTAGTTTTTTTTTTCATTGCTAGCGGAATATTATCAATCCTAGCCAATTAAATCGGCATGAAATCAGAAATGAAGGATATCGAGGGTTATTGGAAGGATGTGCCTCTGAAGGACTTTTTTTTTGTAAAACATATAGCTGAGCCCTATTGCATCTTCATATTAGTTCGAAAACATTAGTTTCTATGGGAACCATAGAATGCAAGAGCCATTCGATTATAGAATACAGGAAAGGTGGTTATTTTATTTCCTGAATGCGAAGGAATGTGTGCTCTGGCTTCCTGTGATACTATGCCTTTGTATTTCCTAAGTTGTCTCGCTTCATTACGCTTTTTTTTGAAAAGGAGTTTCGAACATAGCAAAGTTCTGCATGTAAATGTACTTTACTCATGCCATATTCTCATTGTTATTTTTCTGGACATTTCACATTCTCGACTCATCAATTGTTAGAGGTTTTGAACTGTTGTGATTCCTCAATTTTTCGATTTTTCAACCGCTCGCAGCGCAAACTCGAATTTTGAAATGCGCGATTTTATAAAATATATTTCATTTCCTGCAGCCCAATCCAAGAAGAAAAGTCTCACAAGTTCTATGGTTGGATTACATCATTAGCGCTCTCAGCCCTGGTGTTTGTCTATCTAATTTACTAACAAGAAAGGTGCTAGAGGCTAACCATGCAGATCGAAATGTACATAGCCAATCTCAAAGTTTTGCCTGACGAGGCACTACATTATACGAATTTTGCACTCGGGGTCTGAAAATTTCTGCCAGCCAGCTATTAGGGTTCATGACTCAGAAATGTAGTGCCTGAGCGGCTAAGCGAGTGACGTAGAAGACTGGAAGTGCAAGAGTTCGGGTCCCAATAATGTTAGTTGTTTTGCATTTTTGTATTGTTCTTCTCAATTTGAGGGTCCGAGAGCAAAAATGGTATATATAATATGTATAACACATTGTTAGGCTTAGCTTTAAACCATATAGCTTCCACTATCTTTGGGCTTCCCTCGTAAGAGAGTAAGCACTTACTACTATCGATAGCAGCGATTTTGAACAAAGTCAGCGTTAACGTGAGTGGAGCGAAGATTTATTTATGTCTATTTTTACTTCTATACTACTTGTTATCCTTTAAAGAGTAGGCTTTTTCTTGGGAAACTTCATGTATACGTATTTAAGCTGTATTTTGGTCAAGTCGTAACACTCCAAGGAGGTTGTACACCTACATATTCCAAGGCGTGCTTTCCAACCCACTGTTATGCTGTGCTCACGAAACAGAACTCTTGTCGAACATGCTGCCAAACCTTGATGTTTGCGCTATCAGCGATTCGAGTGACATTTATCGAACGTGACGACAGCTCAGCCAACAAGTTTTTTTCGACGCTACCTTCACTGCGCAAGCTGATTTGGTCGTTTCTCCTGTCCTGTATTGTGAAATACGATATGGAAAGCTGAAAGCACGACAGTACCAGGAAATAGCGGACCTTCCTCGATTGTTCAAATACACGCTAAAAATTTCTTTTTTCTTTATTGTTTATCATGACGATGGCCAAGGCCCGGAGCATCGCTTCGTATGCAAATACAAAACTCGCATTGCTCGATCCACATTTCGATTGATCGATAGCGCTGCAGCCTGTGTTGTGACTTGTGAATGAGCAAATTACGGCTTGGAACCAGTCTAGTTGCCTCAAGTTGAGCATGAAGAAACCCCATAGTTACTCCGTGACCATTGTTCTGCATTATTTACTTCCCCCTAACGCTCTGTGGTTCCAGCGAAGACATGGTCGGCCCCGACCTGGGTAGTGATGATTCGCCACGATCTTCGGTGAATTCTAATGAATGGCATACCTTACTAGAAGATGGATCGTCATGTCAGCGTGAGTGCCGTCTCGAATTCCTTTGTTTAGCTCTTCATTCCTTTTTGCACAGTTTTTCTTTCCTCAATTTTCTTTTGGTACTTCAACGCACTTCTTTCAGTTAAAGGCAGCACCCGCAGAAATATTCTTGTTTGAGATTTTGATCGTTTTGGGTGCTCAGCAGTTGTCGCAATAATTATACAAAAGTTGCACAGTCGTAGAGATCAGCATATCCAAGATATGAAGCGATAAAGTTTGTGCCGGCGATCAGTTAGGATGAGTTATGGTATGAAATGAATTGTTGTTTTTTGCTTACAATTACTCTCTTTCCTTATGATAACACCTGTTTTCATTCTCATCTACTTCCACTTCAAGCGCGAGTAACTCGACCATCCATTGCAAATCTGCTGAACTGGTGACAAAGAAAACCTCCTCTCAAGTAGGATTTGACAAAGTTGATCACTGCCATCGTATTCACTATAGTGTTAAGCCTAGGAATATGTCAAAATCTGTGAGAGCAAAAATTCCGTGGGTGCTGCCTTTAATCGCTGTACTGAAGCTTATTAGCTACATTCGTCGGAATAGGCATTTTTGTTGAAAGAAGGAGCTTCTATAATCGCCGCATAAAGGTTCGCTAATTATCAGAAATGGAAGTGAAAAACCGCATTTGAAAAGATACGGATTTATTTTACCACACGACTCGTTAACTGTAAAAGAGCCTTTTCTTGCTCTTTTTTTTGTAGATAACTTTCGTTTCAGTTTATATGATTGAGAAGGTTTGTCTATGTCATTGTCGTATGTCAATACTTTTTTTTGCTGGTGTTTTGTTAGAGCTCATCATCCGTTTCCTCAATCATCATTGATCCTTAAATCATGATTTATTAATAAAAAAGACGGAAAAAGATCTCAACTCTCTGCCGTTAAAAGATTTCGCACAATACCGATGCACGTAGTCTAGAGTGAAAGCGCAAGGGTTTATTAGTCCTTGTCAGTGAAAGAAGGGAAGCCTGTAGCAGTGGGAAATAGCAATAGGAAACAGAGATTAGGAATCTCAACTTGGGTAATTAAACCGATGTATATCTACCTATTTTCACAGAAGCTCTCACATTTCCAAAATGTTTCACCAGCGCTTTCCTTCTGATTCTTCTCAAATGAATTTCAAAATATTGTCTAATTATGATAATGTCAAGAAGTCCTGAGTACGCTTTCCTAACGATAAAAATCTGCTCAGTCTTTCACAGCATAAATCGAGATAAAATTCATTGAGCGAGCGAAGCTCTTCTGGCCAAAGATTTTGTTACAGATTTCATGTTTTTATGCCTAGCATTAGTCGTCTTCAGTTTATTGCATACTTTTGCTCGCTACAGCTATGTCGCACAGGGTCAAGCGTGATGATGGTAAAAAGTCGATCCCCATACGACCCCCCCCCCTTTGAGCCACCGAAAATACGACCCCCCCCCTTTGCACACAAATTTCCTTCTATGCTTGCAGAATTTAGATATTTAGATATCCCATTTCAGGTGTTCGTACTGCGAGAGGTGTGGTGGAGCCAGAGCATAGGAAGGAGAAAGAGGCTCTTTTGTATCTAACTAGTTGTTTGGAAGTTTTTTGGAAAACGTTGAAATGTACGCGGTGGACAAAAAACGTGCATTAACTATGCAATTTTGCTAACGTAACTAATGAGGCTCGAACACATCAAGAAAAAACATCTATATACATCATCTACATGGTCAAGGGTTCGATCCCCTCCGAGCCCAGAATTTTTGCATGGCGTGAAATGACACGCGCTTGTAGTAGATTCGAGATGATCGACCGTAAAGCACGAAATAACTGTTTATAGAGGTGGAGGACTGGGTAGGACTTTCAGTACGGACGTGCGAAAATTTCAGCCTAAAATTTTGACTCGTTCAGAGATATGGTTGTAGTCGGACACGAATATCAGAAGATCCGTTGAGGTCCCAATTTTTTTGACGTTCCTAATAGTCGAAGGTTTGCGCTTTCAGGCTGCTCGTTTTTCCGCAGCTGCTTCCACCGCGATTCAACTCCGTCGATAAAAACATGGAAAAAAGGCCATTTTTATCGACGAAACCTCATCTCCGTAATTCCCGTGCTGAATCTTTCTTCTTGAAGCTGGAGACCTGAAACTTGGGGGTAGAGCACCATTGGGTAGGCTCCATAAAATGACTTTTTACTGGCCTGCAGGACCGGGTAGGACTTTCAGTACGGACGTGCGAAAATTTTGGCCTAAAATTTAGACTCGTTCAGAGGCATGGTTGTAGTCGGACACGAATATCAGAAGATCTGGCCCGTTGAAATCCCAATTTTTTCCAGGTTTCTAATACTCGAAGGTTTGCGTTTTCAGGCTGTACAACTCGTTTTTCCGCAGCTGCTTCCACCGCGATTCAACTCCGTCGATAAAAACATGGAAAAAAGGCCATTTTTATCGACGAAATCTCATCTCCGTAATTCCCGTGCTGAATCTTTCTTCTTGAAGCTGGAGACCTGAAACTTGGGGGTAGAGCACTATTGGGTAGGATCCATAAAATGGCTTCTTACCCGCCTGCAGGACTGGGTAGGACTTTCAGTACGGACGTGCGAAAATTTTAGTCTATAACCCCCCACTTTTCACTATTCAAATCATACTGTTAAAGTCGTTTACTCACGTCAAAACAAGTTCTGTGTATGGATAATTCAGTGTCCCACTTCTTCCGTTTTTTCTACCTTTTTCTCTACCTCCTGTTCCACACTAAGGCACCTCCCTCCCGACCACCCCCCCCCCTTACGACCCCCTCTTTCCCCACCCCCCCCCCCCCCATACGACCCCCCTTGATAATTTATCGACACACGCTTGACCCTGATGTCGCATACTGCTCGATTTCCATGTCATGTAAATTGAACTGCTCGTTTTCCATATCATGCAGATTAATGTAAATTTATGGGAAGTTTCTTTGTACAAGAACTAGTCTTTTTGTATCACGTGAGCTCTAATATATCTTGCATGTGTTCCTAGAAGTTCCATTCCAAATTTATGCTGTCATTTCCAAAAAGTAATGCGAACGGTAATGAACTCGGAAGCTCAAGAGCAGATTCATTATTCGAAAGGTCTTTCATTGAAACCAGTTTTCGTGTTCATAAAGATTATTTCACTATCTCACTTAAAATTTCAGAACTCGTGCGTCATGTTCAAGAGTGCTTTGAACAACTACAGATGTATGCCGACAAAGCTATTCAAGCACGCATGCTGGTATGGTCACTGTAGCCTATTTCTTACGTACTTATAACGATCATGAGTGCCTATTGCACTGTAAAACCACCCACTACTTTTTATCATTCTTATTGTGCCTTGTTACTTTACCTGAATTAGAACTTACTCAATTTGTGGCAGTTTTCGTTTATTAAGCCCATTCAAGGTAGACGAGGCGTCGATAACGACAGAACAGAAACGAGTTCTTATGGCAGAAATTGGAAAAATGAGTCAAAAAATTTCGGAAAAACTGATGAATAGCGCCAGGTATGTATGCGATGAACCCATTGTGTAGCTCGAACGTTTGACTCTTTCATTGAATGTCACTTCAGATCACCGAGCTCAATTGATGACGCCAACGGGAACGATTATACGCCCAAGAAGAATCAATACTTTTAATTTAACATATGTGCCTTATGCTGTACCATAGTGTTCTTTCATATTCGATATTATCCGCATTTTCGTCTCTTTTGTTGACGAATGTTTACCATGTGCATGTAAAATAAAACAGACATATTTGAACCGTTTCTCTGATACTCTTTGGGAATTATGCGCGAGTTATGTATATTATTTACCAGAAGGTTCAACCGGCTCGGCAATGTTATTACTACAATACCCGCACTAACTTCGTTAAAAATGAACGTTCAGAACGCGGATTTGCGTTCTTTTCGTTCCAAGGCAATAACTCATCACAATGAAATGATCTACGGGCTAATCCTGGTGTCAGGAGTAAGAGGGGGCTGGGTTATCGGCCCTAACAAAATCATCTCTGAATCTCCAATTTGAACCTTGGATTTCTGAAATTTTCCATTTTGCCCCTATATTGCCGCTGATCGCGCGCGACAAGGTGCGCGACGAGCTTTGCGACGTCTTGAAGAACGACTAGATTAGGGAAATTTTCGATAAATTTTCCAAGAACTCGTTACAGTTTCGTACCCAATATCTTGTTATGAGCCTCCGAGGAATTCTGGCGAATTCGAAATTTCTGGCTTTTAACGACGTGGTACGAATGAGCATACCATAACATTAGAAATGGGGCACACATGAGTGAGCTGCAACAACAATTAACAATTTTGCGACTACTCTTTATGCTCATTCAGCCCTTCGATCGGTGTTACTGCAGATCTATTGGTTTTTATCTTATTCTTGTTCAAAATGCGGACTTTTCGTTGTGCGATGCGGAAATCTCAATATTGAGCGTGCTTTAGCTCAACAATGAGATGATTTTTTGCCCTCTCAGAATAAAGTGAGAAAATGTACAACTTGCTCTTTGGTATCTCTGTCGTACCCGTCCCCATTTCTTGGCTGGGACAGCCCCATTTTCGTAGGATTTTTCACCAGCTTTCAAAAAACATCTATAGCAGGCCTGGAAGAGCGCTGGGAGCTGATACCTGCGCATTCCGAAATACCTTATGAATGGGCATTCCCCTATCAAAATGCTGGATTTAGGAAGTTCTCGATTTTTTGGTCCTACCCGCAGTGACGAGCCTTCTGACAGAGGTGGTGGTGGCAACATGTCAGATGTGGGGGTGGGTTCAATTCCTCACCATGGTAGTCCTCTTGCAAAATGTTCGACTTGAAGAAAACATGCACATAATAGCAGGCAGTTGATAACCGCGGGCAGAATTTAGGTAAGAAATCCAATATCAAACTGAAACTGAGAGAATGTCATGTTGCGCTCAACCTAATTGGCCTTCTTCTGTCTGGCATTGAAGCAAGAAATCGAATAGCATCGATCTCTTTGATGTTTTCATACAAATGCCCATCTTAGTTGTGCTCCGCGTATTGAAAAATCCCAGCGGCCGTCTTTCCATCAATTCAAAAATGCCTAAAATATTTTGAATTATAAATCGATACTTCCATGCGATTTGGTCATCCATTTGTGTTGAGAGAACCCCCAGTACGTAGGTTATCACCGTCCCCAGAGCGAAAGCAGCGAAACGACAATAAAATGGATAAAATTGACAGCCCTTTCACGACCTTCGTTGGTAATTAGCCTGTAATCTATGCGGGTCTGCGTGCGGAATTTGGCCTAAATAGGTTACCTTTCAGAGATTTCTCCTTAGGATATGCAAGCCTACATAGGAACTTTCATTTCTATATATGCCAATTACACAAACGAAGAACAAATGCTACGTCGAATTTGCCATAGATATAACACACTATGTTTATTTATTTACTTATTTATTTATCTATTTATTTACTTATCACTAGCGCCCCTTTGGGATGCGAGAAAGTGGGATGGGGCAGCCACTTGAGGTATGTGCAAAAGCTTCACACATGCGAAATGCTTATTGTTAGAAAATTAGCAAATAAGCAGAACTAATCATAAGCTGAGCTCAAATACAAAATCCTACCTATAATTTGCATATATTCTACGGGGCTGGCCGCCTCACCAACGTCGGGCTTCGAGCCTTCTCACCATCCTAGCCTTGCTCGCAAATTCTTAATCACGCATCTACATGTAAAGCTAATTTCTGATGCTACCTACTCTTTTTGTAACATTTCTTACATACCCATGGACCCGAACGGCCATTCCCAACTCTGCACAGAAGTATTTTTCACATGGCTTCAGTACTTGTGAAAAATATAGTGTAACCAATGCCGTGCGAATAATCACCTGAAATAATTCAAGCCTCACGTTACTGAGATATTCCAACTGATGAGCCTCTGCTTCAGTACACAGTGAGGAAGAAAAGGTGGTCGACTGAGACGCGAATGAGCGATAGCGTGCCCCTATTTCATCGGCAGACGGGCATCATGGCGGTTCCTCCACTATTGGGCCAGGCAGACCCACTCTCCGTTCATGGACCTGTATCCTGGCGTTCTTTCCACTATTGGGCCAGGGCAGACCCGATCCATCGGTGGACCTGCATCCTGGCGCTTTCTCAACTACTGGGCCAAAGCAGGCCCAATCCCCTTCCGTGGATTCGTTCCCTGGCATTTCTCTACTGATGGGCCCCTGCGGACCCAATCCATAGATGGCCCCCTGTGGCGGACGCAGAAAGTGGGCGGGAGGGGGAGTGGAAGAACAGTGGGGTCTCCGCCGTTTTGGGGAGCCAGAACAATAAAATAACAAGAATATTAATTATAATAGTAAATAATGAATAAAAGTTATATTAAAAGTAATATTGAAGTAAACAAGTAAAAATAAACTAATACAAGATTTTTATATGTAATGTAAAGTAATTTCAAAAATTTGCCGAGCCATTCTCGGGGAGGGGGGGGGGGGCTGCGTCCGCCACTGATGGCTCCGTATCCTGGAGTTTTCCCCCATTATTGGGCCACGGCGGACCCCTTGTCCATCGATGGAGCCGTATCCTGCCGTTTTCTCCACTATTGGGCTACGGCAGACCCTTTCTCGATGGACACCTATCCTGATGATTTCCTGAACTGGTGAATCCGTTCGTCATTGGTGCGCCCGCACTCTTTGTAAATCTCGAGTGTAATGGAGGAAAGGAAATATTTAGAAGGTTTGCAAATGCATAACTGGTTTCAGGAAATGTCACAACAGCTTATAATGACGAGTTCTTCGTTCGTTCATCCTGTGTATTTGATTGTACCGCTTCTTAAAACAGACGGATTCTCAGGCTGCATAGTTCCTATGGGACCTAAATGAGAGGTGCACAAAGACCATATCCCAAGTGAGGAAACCGAGTGAATCCTATTGCTACGGCATCCATGGCATGCACACATCCTTTCGTGATGGTTATCGTCCCCGTGTCCCAAAAGTGAGTGGAGTCAATAACAAAGCTCCACCAGAGAGGCTATCCTGCTCCGTACATTGCTACTACGCAACGTCAAATTGTTGTAATTACTGTCTCGCCCGGAGGGATCGAGACCGCTAACCGCTGGTCCCACTGCGAAATCGTGAATGCACCCGACTTCCACTACGGCTATGCACCTATGACGGAACATTGGCCGAATGCCCTGCTAGCTTCGTATCCTCGCGAGACACAGTCTATAATTGAGCCTCATGGCGAGCGCATGCGATCACGTGCTAATCCTATCTACGCCTGCGCTCTAGAAAATTTTGTTGCACTACCATGATTTATATAAGAGGATTTATTTATTCATTTATCTATTTACTCAAGTACAGACGAATCGTCCCATAAAAAAAGGACGTAACCAGTTATGATACACTAAGAGACGCAAAAGAAAAACTTGGCTGACCGAAGAAAGTAGGAAGTCGGAATAGTTAAACATTTTGAAACTATCTAAATGAACACAAACATCCCTAGCATATACGTAAACGACTGCTCAATTTATTTGTTTTAGTTGATATACTCCTTGATGTAAGGAAGTCGTAAGCTCCTAGATACTTTTATTCAAAAAATAGGTGCCTGGGGTAATGATTTGCCCGAGACCATGAGGTGACCGTTGTGAACCTTGGAGCCATCTTGCAGGTTCACTTCCACGTCTCAGGCAATAACACCAAGTAACGCGACGTCTAAATTGCCCGATTGGGCCAATCGAGCTAGCAAACTTGTGGACGGGCCCTATTATCGGGTGACCCGAAGGAACAACATGAGGCACTGCGCAAACGGAACCTTACTCAGACACTGGGCCGGAAATTCTGCAGCAGATCAGCGGAAGGTAACCAGTCTATTTTTTCTGCTGTTCTATTTCAAAGTTTCCCGCATTCTGCTCGAATTCCAGTATTCTTCTGCGGAAATTCCGAAGGAGTATCTTGCTGCTGAATTTTCGAAAGGACGGCGGTATCGTATCCTACGCTCATACGTTGTGAAAGAAAAAAAAGACCCACATTAAACACTGCATAAATCGTACTGATTTATTAGTGATTATACAGGAATGGTGATGCAAACAACGACAAATAGACAGGAAAATAGCCGTTCCATAAACATTGGACATATCTCTCGGAAGCGTTGATAGCGCCATGGTAGGCATGATTCCAACACTCGATTTTGAAATTTTCTGAGATAACAAGATCCTCAAAACCAAAACAAAATCCTTTTTTTCTGAACACACAATTTCCTCACCTTCAGTGGCATTAATTCCCCATTGAAAACCGTATACGAGCTGATATCATCCTTGAACAATGAGAAGAATCGGCAGTCTTGTAATCAATAACTCCTATAGTATGGAGACACTCACAGTGCGTCGGCTACGATTTTTCTTATGTTGATCATCCACTTCTATTTTCAATCATCACAAAATTGCATTTCACTTCGCGGGAAATTTCATCTCGAGACGAAGCCAAAAGCTCGAATAAGTTTTCAAGTTCTCCTTTGGTTTTGACTACTGTTCACTAACGGCACAAGTTTTGCCTATTATAGGAACCATGCAGATCTTCGATATCACCACTCTCCAGAAATATCTGAGATGGACGGGAAGCATGCAAAACCCACTTTTCGTTCTTGACTTAGAAAACTGCACTCCTTCAGGCACTGCTATTTTGGAATTTTGGCGACACTGCACTCGCAACAGGTGATAACACTTTCACCTCCGCAAAAAGGGTGTTAAGCTGAAATTGGAGTATTAATTCCATCATAGCAATAGCAGTTGGTTCAGCACACAATAGCAGAGAGCACACTCCTCTAATACATCGGGATAGGAGATCGCGCTCAGATCCATTCTATAATATGTGTACTGACATCAAAGCTGATACAGACGGAAGGGATCTAAGCGCCTACCCTACCACCTGTTACACTGTCATGCGCTCTGTTCTTCCCATATGGATCACTGATCTACACGACTAACAGCTCGTCCACTCATTCGTAATCACTAAAGAGCCTTCCGTCACAATTGTCACCCATGGATAAGCAAATGCTGACAACAGCTTGGTCACCTCGCCACGCTATGCACATGGCTACAGCAGCTTGCTCACTTTTCTGTCTACGGCGACCAGCGACCAGCTCAGCGGACTTCGGCAAGAAATGGTGGCTAGAGTATCAGCTCCACCTGCACCTCCGTTGCAATTCGGCTTAACTGATTTTGCACCGCTAATCCTTGCATATGCCCCTGTCGCTTGCAAGTCCTTCGACTTCTGATTTGACTTTTAACGTCCGACCTAACTTTCGCTCGAGGGTCATGGATAGCATTATACAGTCATCATTCAACCTTGTAAATAAAACTGACTGTTGCAGATCGATGGGTCAGTGAGCACGATCGCTTTGACCACCCAAGGCCACACACGCCAGAAACAATGGGTGAAGGTGGGATTAAATTATCGATAAACTGATGTGAGGAGAAACCAATGAGATGAGAGTTAACATAAATCAAAAAGAGTTTATTATTTCTAATATTCATCTTAGACACTGTAAATTTGATGGGTGATCAGAATGAAACCATAAAAAGGTCAATTCAGTGAGCATTAAAACTGCAGCTGTGGTTAGCTAGATGTAATACGTAAGCAAGATCGCACTTGAATTAGGATGTAGTAAAGGGAGTATGGACAAGCATGTAATAAGAGCGATGAACCGCAGATGCAGTAGACGTAAGAGAAAATAAGGAAATGATTAAGGAAGGGGGGGGGGGGGGGCGCCGTTGGCCGAAGGCTCTCGAAACGAAAAACTGAGGTGCGCGAAGGTCGCAACCGCTGATAGTCGATAAGGCGGATGTGGTCAAATACAGACCACAACCGCGTTCGGCGCGATCGTGCGTACGGTAACCGGGCCTCCTTGTGAACCGGAGCGATCGCTTCGCGACACTGACCATCGCTTCAACAGCATTCCCGTTGTGCCTTTCACGTTCTTCAATGAATACGGTATCAATGAATTTTTGATCAATAGTTGTCGCTCGACGCTTCAGCTGCATGATTGTTGAAACAGCGAGTACAAGCATCTTCACCAACTCAACGTACCGTTAAATGACTCTGACCAAATCCTCCTTGCGCAAATATCATGTTTCTGAGGCATACGGTGAAGAAGGAAGAACAGTTGGGTTGAAGAAATTAGCGTTCAGAGCATTAATGACCAATTCTATTTAATTCGGTGGAAGGCCAACTTAAAGCCGATAAAGGTGGGAAACAGCGAGAACAGGCAATTAGCAAAGAGGTGCTCAAATATAAAACGGTTGTCATATCAGTGCTCAGCGTGTTTATTTATTTATTATTTACTCAATACACTAACATGATCAGTGTACCAAGGTAGAAACGATGTGGTTTATTTTCAGCGGAAACATGTTCGAAATTTAAAAAACGCAACAAAACAACTTCCAATCAGCAGGTTAGGTGCCTTCAAGAAGTGCAAAATAACAATGAGCCAGAGCTATGGAGTCCAAATGAGCATGCAAGACCAACGGTATCAACTTGAACGGAGAGAAAACCTTCACTATTTACACCATTTTTTTCATTTATTTCAAGGCGTGAGCAAAAGCTCACGCGGTAGACAATACATGATTCATCAACGCCTGTCACATATCACATACATAGTAAATACGTACAGGATACACAAGTACAAGTATTGACTCTATGAAGCCAGTGAGCGAGTTCCGACGGTGGCCAATTTCTTGAATGTAGGGAGCGACATGCGAAGAATATCGAAGCCGAGGAATTTGTTAAATTCCAGTTGGCCACGTGCCCAGGAGTTTATTACCCTCATTGGAGCATGCCGGCACTTCGATATGCAGGTATGCCAACTGAATCCCTGTTGAACCTGCACATTGGATAATTATTCGAGGAAACGAACGGTGTCTAGACATGCATTCAGTAGTGAATACCAAAGTGTGGACTAGAGCGTAATGGGTTGCGTTTGCCGGTAAAACTGATGAAGAAGGCATCTATCTATACAGAGATGTGTTAGTAGACAGAGAAACAGTAGAAAAGAAACATTAAAACAAGAGGCTCAAGTAAAAAAAAATCATCGTAATTCACACGTCCAACCACCTTCGCATGCAAGAGTTCTGAGAAAAAACCATTACGTCGTAGAATGGATAGGCAGAAGCATAAGCAAAATAAAATTTGAAAGAAAGACAGCTTAAACGCCTTCGATTTTCAGCTCCTTGAAAAGATCAATTCTCCTTGGTTTGTTGCGGAAAGTGGCAATGTTTGGCGAATTCATTTCAGAATAAAATAAATTTTACTAGGCAACATCTGTAAACATCACCCAAAACGAAAGAAGAAAGAATTTAAAATCAAGCTCCTGCTCTTGTTTTTAGATGGTGGGTGCAAAAAGTTCCAGAGCGGGTGAAAAATCCAGTACATGCTAGGTCTCAGTTTTAAATCGTTGTGAAGGATTCGATATTAAGACACCAAGCCTTTAAACAGGCGTCGGTGTAGAAGACTCTTCCACGGATCTCCTTCATAAGAGAGATCCCAGCCGGTTAGTCTCGAGGCTACATGGCGCGGATAGGAGGCTAATAACGGACCAAACGCGACCTCGTGCGATCTGAGACGCGGGTGGATTCAGGGGATGGACTCCCTGACCCTGCACTGTCGGAAAGATCCATACGCATTCAAGTGACTGTAAGGTACAAGGAAGGCGGTTTGTAGTCAACTCCAACGAATAAGCTCCATCGTTCACTTCCGGGAAGTCCAGCTAACTTTCCGATGAAATATTAACCATTTCCTCACGGAGGAATAGAGCCCAGCAAGCTATTTTCCGTGGGATCACATTTTTTCTCAAGATACACACAGCAACGATAGAGAGTGTCCCCTTGATCTCGGAAGAGTCACTGGTGCGGCAGCGCCAGTGAGGACGAGGCTCGAAGGGCCTAAAGTCAGAAGGACTATGATGACGACGTGTACCTTCAACGAACGCACACTTGCATCGGAGGCTTCCATCGAGGATTTGATGCATGCAGGCCAGGAAGATTAGGTACGACGTCATCGGACTGATCGAGACGAGAAGACGCCGGCCACTGAACGCCACCTTCGACACTGGAGAAAGACTGTTAATGGAAACCTGCGACATTAGAGAGGTCGGTGGAGTCGGTGTCCTCGTCAACACGAACTTGGTCATGAACATCGATATGTTCGAACAACTAACAACCCCAATCGAACATTTACGATTGAGGAGATGTGGATAAATGCTGGCCGTGACAATCTTTGTCGCCTACGCTCCAGCATCCAGCAACGACGAGGAGGAGATAGAGGCCTTCTATATGGACTTAGAGTTTTGCAAGTAAAATCACACTTTCTAAAAGGTTATCGTTGGCGACGACTTCAATGCCTAGATCGGCCCCAGGAGAACACCTGAGAAACTTCATATCGGTACACACGGTCTGCACTGGAACGACAAAGAAGAGAGGCTGTCTGAGTTCATCATGACGACGAAGACCATCCATGGTAACTCACAGTTTCAGAAGCCAACCTCCCTATGATGGACGTGGAAGTCACGCAGTGGAGAGTACCATAACGAAATTCACCAAATCATTGTCAATCGAAGGTTCTACCTGACCGACTTCGGCATTGTACCGATGTTCTACACCGATCAGAGCACCGCCTCCTTCGTGCAAGGTTCTTCTTCTCACGCAAAGGAGAGGAAGCCGCGAAGTTTAAGAAAAGGAGTCGCAAACCTGTCATCAATTGGGATCTCTCCACTTTGTTAGTCGGCTTCTGGGAGGATGCGGTTGTTGACAACATCCACGAAGAGAACGATCGGCTTGTTCAGCGTCTCCGTGACAGCGCAAAGAACGCGAAGGTTTCAACCACTAGGAGACGCCTGTCCTTCGAAAGCCGCGAGCTGATACGCCAGCGTGGAGATGCGAGAGCCGCATGCAATTACCAGCTAATGTCCGAGCTCGCAAAATGGTGCAGAGAAACGATAAAAGAAGACCTCAAAGAGAGACGAGCAGCAGTGTTGGCCGAAGCCGCAGAGGCAGGGAAAAGCATTCGCAACGCCCTTCGCCAATTGCAAGGCCAAGCTGTCCGCCCTTCGGCGCCCAGACGGGACAATTTCTTCTTCCAGACAGTTGATGGAGAAGGTTGATTTCTACTCGGATCTCTTCGATAGCCAGGTCCACCTCCTTCAATGTCATCTTATTGAGGATGGGTATGCTGTCTAATTGGTCCTCGCTTCCGAAGTCCGACATGCCATCAAATCGGTGAAGAGTCGTACAGCACCGGGCCCCGACAGGATTCGACCTGAACATCTGAAGAACCTATCGCCAGTTCTAATCAACACGTTGGCTAGGCTTTTCAAGTGATGCCTATCGAAATGCAAGGTGCCCAACCAGTGGAAGGCCAGAGCCGCGCTGTTGCACAAGAGAGGAGACCCGCAGAACATCGGCAATTATCGTTCCATCTGCCTACTGCCCGTCGTCTACAAGCTTTTCACGCGAGTGGAAGCAGGATTGAAAGGACACTAGATGAAGGACAGCCGTGCAAGCAAGCAGGGTTTCGAAAAGGATACGTACGAAGTGACCACATACAGACCGTCACTAGATTCATAGAGGTATTGCGAGAGTACAAAAATGCCCTTCTGTCTCACGTCCATCGATCGGAGGAAAGCCTTCGATTCCGTTGAGACAGAGGCGGGCCTGGAAGCTCTGAGAAACTAAGATCTTCCTTCTCAATACATCAAGATACTTCGTGAACTCTGCAATAACTTCACTATCAGGGTTTCTTCATCCTACGACGACATCACCATCGACGCCAAGACAGGTGTTCGACAAGACGACAGCAAAACTATTCAGAGCCACTCTTGAGGAAGTATAGGAAACAGTATTGGTTAACAAAGGCCATGAATTCATTTGAAAATGTCTGGGATTGAAGACGAGCAAACATAGGAATTCGTAATTGCTTTTACCTTCTTCCTATGAAGTTATCTATTAAATTTTTAACTATACCATAGTGCATCTTTTTTAATACATACTGATACATGTACCTTTTTTTTTACAAAAATCCGCAAGTTTCCTGGCTTATTTCTCTATTTTGTTTGGATATTTTTTGCCCTACTTAACCGTGTCGGCTAAAGCACAACGTTCTTCACTAATTTAATGCTCGTTTAATTCGCTAAATCATCTCAGTTTTGTAAAAATGCTATGCCTCTACAACAAAAACTTAGATCGCAAATTCTCGCAGGTTTTCATCTGGGCCTTAGAAAAAGGGATGCTCAGTAAGGAAAAGGTCTGAGGAATAAGGAGAATAGATGAGATTCTTGATACCTTATTGCGCGAGTTTTTGCCTGGTGAATTTTGGAGTGAGAGTCTTAGCGCTACCCTGGAGCAAGAGAAAACTTGATTTTGTTCATCACTGCCAACCACTTCTACAGCACATTTTCAGGCCTTGATTCGAAATTATAATACTGGGACTCTGCTATCATTGCTTGACTTTGAACCTCTGACGTTGGAGGAGGCTGCAGTGAATCACACCCCCACAACATTATCAAGCTCCTGACAACCTCATCTGTACATATAAAAGTTAAAGTTTGTGTGTTTGTGTGTCTGTATGTTTGTGTGTTTGTGTGTTTGTGTGATTGTATGTATGTATGTTTGTACGTTTGTATGTTCCGAATAGAAATAGCGCAGCATCAACCGATTTGGACCAAATTTTGTATGTAGACTCTCCAGAGACCGGCGGAGGTTATCGGCTACCTTGCACCTAAGACTTTAGATTGGTTTATCGATTACATCGATTCTATTGATTTTTAGCTATTTTTGCCCAGAGACTGGCGAAAACATGCCTACTAGGGTTCCTCAATACGCTGAACACGAATATGACAATCGTTTTGCGCCAAGTTATCGATTTATTGATTTTATTGATTTTGAGCTATTCTTGTCCAAGGGGTGGTAAAGACGCGTCTGCTGGGGTATCTCAATGCACTGAACACGAATATGGCAACCATTTTGCTTGACACTATACATTTATCGATTTTATTGATTTTTCGCTATTCTTGCCCAGGGGGCGATGAAGGCATGTCTACTGGGGTACTTCAATACGCTGAATACAGATATGGCAACCATTCTGGGCGGAATATCGATTTACTGATTTTGTTGATTTTTGCCATTCTTGCCCACGGGATGGTAAAAACATGGCTACTAGGGTACCTCAGTGCGCTGAACACGAATATGACAACCGTTTTGACCGAAATATCGATTTATCTGTTTTATTGATTTTTCGGCATTCTTGCACACGGGTCGCTGAAAACGTGCCTTCTGCGGTTTTCCGAAACGCTGAACGTGGATGAGGCAAGCATTTTAGGAGAATTCATTTACCAGATAAGCAACTTCACCCCATAGGTCGTTATAACCGTTTCTATCCAAGGTTATTAAAGGTTGTTCTTCCATCATCCTTTCACGCTAGGCAAATGTTGCAGCGAGCATCACGCCTCAGGAACTACTTTATCCTTTATCCTTTCTATCAGTCCCTCTTTGCCAAAGGCAGAAAGGGATAGGCTTAAAGCTGAGAGAGTTGCTCGACGCAACAGTACCTTGAATTGTAACTCCACTTCACCTCCTATCGTTCACAATCTCAATGATTCATCGCATTCAATTACTAATGTTCCACAAAATTCACTGCTAAGCCAAAGTGCTGCTCATGCTCCTGGTCAGATGTGCAACTGAACATCATTTTTTAGTGTCCTGATGAGTTCCTTCAATGCCTCTTGACAAATATTCGATCACTTGGCAAGAATAACCGTAGCCTTCTTTTCCATATCCTCCTGTACAGGTTTGATCTTATTGCCTTGACTGAGACTTGGCTCAATCCGAGTGTGGATCTGGAGTGCCTTATAGGCGAACTGTTCGGGACGTACGAAATATTTAGGTCGGGTAGAGTCAATAAAAAGGGCGGAGGAGTGGCACTTTTCATAAATCGGCTTCTAGCACCCATCCAGGTTTTCCAAGAATCTGCCCCGGATGTGTATGAATTACTGTGTTGTGATGTTATTGCTCATAATGCCAAAATCAGAGTGGTTGTTGTTTACAGGACCCCTTGTTGTCCTTCATCTATGAGTGAACGGCTTTTTAAGGCGGTGAGCGACCTCATCGCGTGTGATCGGCTCTGTGTTGTAACCGGTGACTTTAACTTACCAGGGATAAGATGGGTTAAGGTCCCAACATGTGGTCTGTCTTGTGCCTCGTCTTAATCGTTCAGCTCATAACCTTTCGCAGCAATTGTCTAGGTGCACCCTAGGCGACAATATCCTTGACCTTGTACTGAGTACTGATGCAAATGTGATCTCCAGTGTTAAAGTGAATGCTCCTGTGGGAACGAGCGACCACAATGCTATTACGTTCAAGGTGGGATTTCCTAAGCCCAAACAAATTTTCGTTGCCAAGAGGAATTTTAAAGTTGCCGATTTCGATTCGATCAAGAATTACTTGGCTAAAGTTGACTGGTATGGGTCGTTTTCCTCAGTCACTAATGTCAATGACATCTACGAACTATTCCTCGCAATACTTCACCACACTATCGATCTGTATGTTCCTGTCATTAGGGTACCTGTTAATAGAAGAACACTACCACAATATCTTGGTACCTTATCGGCGAAGAAATCTCTAGCATGGTCTACCGCTATAAAAACTAATAAATCCCACGACTGGGCAACATTCAAAAACTTGCACTCCAAATTTCAGCGGAAACTTAGGAAGTACAATGATTCCATAGAAAGAAAAATTGTTGAGTCTAAGAACAAAGGGACTTTTTACAAACTTCTCAAGTCTAAGCTTAACGTTAAACCTAAACTGGGAGCCATATGTCCTCAAGACGGGACGGTTGTTATCTCTGACTTGGAAAAAGCGGAAGTATTCGCCCGTATTTTTGAAAAGTCATTCTCTTTAGAAGATAACGTTCTACGCTCTACTTCAGAAACCCACTCCCCAACTATGAGGGACTCCATTTGGTTTCACGCCGACGAGATTTTTACTTTGCTCAGTCGGTGGCCGCCTTCTTTCTCAAGAACACCTGATGAGATTCCCCTCTTATTCGTTAAAAATGTAGCACCCATTATCAGCGGTCCTCTAGCATTCATCTTCAAGCTCAGTTTTATACGGGCTGAGGTTCCTTCAAGGTGGAAAATCTCTTATGTTACACCCATTCCCAAGAAACCGCCATATTCTTCCGCACAAAATTTTCGCCCCATTAGTATCACTTCCATTTTCGCAAGGACTTTTGAGAAGTTACTTAAAAAGAGGATAGTGGAACATCTTGAGGAGCATTCCGTTATTTCTGAGTTTCAACACGGATTCCAAACTGGAAAATCAATGGTTACAGCTATGCTACAAAGTCTCAATGACTGAACAAGATCCGTGAATGAAGGCAAATGAAGCTCGCTCTGAAACTTCACCAGATTGGAATCCATCCGCGTATCATGGAGTGGATAAATGCCCTCTTATCTGGTAGAATTTTTGTTGTCGGGGTAAATAGGTCATTTTCCAAACCTCGAAGTGTCACCAGTGGCGTCCCACAGGGAGGCATTTTGTCACCAATCCTTTTCAATATTTACACACATGAGCTTCCTTCCCTCGTTTGTTCTACGGGAGCTAGGTGCACCGCTTTTGCCGACGATCTCAAGATCTACCATACTATTTTGAACACTTATGATTCGGAGGCGCTGCAAACATGATTCGGATGTGCTGCAAACTGCGATCAAATCAATCTACGATTGGTCTGTTCGTTGGGGACTTCCGCTGTCCAAAGAGAAAACCAAAGTGCTGCACATTGGGGCCAATAATCCTATCACCGAGTACAGAGTTCATAATTCTGTAATTCAAAAAGTAAATGAAATCAAGGATCTTGGCTTTCTTGTGACAAACAATCTTTGCTTTGATGCGCATTGCGCCAATATTGCTGTTAAAGCTACTAAGACCACATACAACCTGTTTAAGGCTCTTACCACTTGCAGAACTCAAGTCCTTCTGCAGGCCTACAAGACGTACGTTCGTCCTCTTTTGGAATACGGTACTGCAGTTTTCAATCCTTACAAGCGAACAACTATAGCTAAACTCGAAAGGGTCCAAAATGATTTCAAAAGGAGATTAATGACTAGAACGCTAGGCTTTCCGTATGATGGCATTCCATGCTATGAGGAAAGAAATCCCACTTTCAAGCTGCACTCGTTGGCACGTAGACGACGGCAGTTTGATCTAATTTTGTTTCATAAAATCATTAACGGTCTCTGCAAACTCCGACCTGAAGCGTTTTGTTCGTCAAGAACCTCTCGCACTAGGGGTAGCTCCATCAAATACTCTGTGATGTGGGCCAGGTCTAGCTGCAGGTTTCACTTCTTCGCAAACCGGCAGGTAGGGAATATTTTAGGCTACATAATAAAATAATTCATTTCCAAGCAAACTTAAATCTTTCATTAATGTCGTGAATATTCGTCTGGATGATAGCTGATGCTCAGTCCGATTTTATTTTATTTTATTTTATCTCCCTTTCCATCCAGTATGTTTGTTCGTTTTATTGTTTTATCAGTTATGGTCTTCGCAGAGATAACGACGAAATACATGCACATCATTTGCTTGCCAGAAAATTATCATAATTACCCCTGATACGACATGAACTAAAAAGATTAGAGATATTAATTAGAGTTACTCATGGTGCACGTACCTCTTGCAAATCATCTTGCATTAACGGACCAGCACACTGATGATAAATGCCCATTTCGTCTCAGAGTTAAAGGCAGCACCCACGGAAAATTTCGTCTTGAACATATTCACAGTTTCGAAAAACCCTGGACTTCAGGGATGCTTTCGCCGAACAAGCTGCACTGGAAGTGTCCCTTTACCTACTCATAGCAGGTTCTATTACGACCAGACAGACTTGTTCCTCAGCTGAACGGAAGTGTTTTCCCGTTCTCGTTTTCGCAGTTAGTACATCGAACTCTCCTCGGGGCGCCGAAAACATCGATTAACAGTTGATATATTCCCCCAACCATCGTCTTCTCAAGAGAATTTCCTCTTTATGCTTCCAGAATTATACATATTTCCCTCACCTTTTCAATTTTTCCTGCGTTCTTTTTTTTATTGCAAATTTAGTAGCTGTTTGACTGCTGTTAGAGCTACTTATTTTGGAAAAAAATTTAAATTTCAGATCAGAAAAAAAATGCCTTTGAAAAAGTGTTGAGCTCTGCCGATATCTGCGAAATATGCTAAGGTCCTAATGTCAAAAATTCTCGTGAGTGTTGCTTTTAGGTGAGATCTGGGCCCCTAGTAAAGTGTCATGACAGTGAAAGGAACTCCAAAGCTCACCACCACGCTTTCGGTGATGATTGCATGCCAGCTCATATCCACGGAGTATAGGATTGCAGATCATCTTGCCATCCAAGTCACTGATAGAGCATTCATCTGCAAAGAGAGGAGATCATCGCCCTGTTAGAAGCTGATCGCGTTCTCATGCTGTGGGAGAGGGGAGTAGACGCAGAGTGAGATGGTCAGGTAGCTAATTCTGCGTCTACTCGTCTCACCCACTATTTCCACAGCACGAGAAGGCAAACTCCTAACAGGGCTATGATCTGCTCTGTTGCTACATGCGTGCTCTAGCAGTGACGTGGCTGGCAGTGATCTGCTATCCTATGTACCGTAGAGGTGAGCTGGCATGCAGTCATCGCCTGAAGCGTGATGGTGAGTTTTGGAATTCTCATCTCACAGCCATGACACTTTACTACGGGCCCTGATCTCAATATCTGCTAAGAATGAGTTCATGGAACCATGGAACCGAGCGCCTGATAAAAACAATATTTGAATGAACCTAATCCAAGCAAAGAATACGCAGCTCGAAAGTTCTCTACGTATTCCGGATAAGTACAATAATTAGATGAAGTATGTACACTAAAACTTCCTGCGTTCATGTTCTCTTCAGACTAACTAATCGCTCTACTGCTGACTCTTGATATCCTCGTCTGCAATAAAGGAGGTGGAAAGTTGTACCAATAGCATTCGAAACAATGTTCCCTCGTTTTAGAGTGATCCTAGCGGTGAGTAGTCTGTAAGTACAATCTTATAGAATGGTGTAAATGAGCAGTAGTTGATGTAAATAAGCAATAATTTTGACTTGAGAACGAAGCTATCTTTAACTGAACTATTTCAAGCAGATAATCTCCCTTCTTCCCTATGGCAGAAAGATGGATAAGAAGGAAGAAGGGGCCAATTTCGGTTCAAACCTATGATGCTGTAGCTGGTTGCCCTCAATATCGTGGATCTTCTTTCATAATTCAGAACATATTTAATCGCACCTACCTACAGGGTGCGGCAAAAGTATTGTCCGCTTGAAATGGCTTGTGAAAACCTCGGCATTTGGCATAGATGTGACAAGCTTGTTCGTAACATATAGAAAACAATGTGGCGAACAATATGAGACTATGTACGGTCAGTTTTATCTTCATCCTTGACAGCAGCTCTAAGGAAAACACAAGGGAAGACGTAAGTGATGCGCCGTAGGGGATCGTCGTCGATTTCATCCTTTGTTTCTTCTAAACAATCCACACGCAAGCCCATACTGTGGTGCGGTGTAGCAGATGCTTACTCCTTCAAAGGGCCCATGTGGTACAACCCAACTGTTCGAAACTGGAGAAGTACGGTGATCGCTAATTTGGAACTGGAAAACTCACGAATGATTTTTCGTGCAAAACCCCTTCGCTGTCTTTACGTTGCAAGCTGCAGAAAAATCTTCTCAGAAAAGGGAAGATCCACTTCTAAACCTATCTTCGATCCTACGGAAAGCGCGCTTCTGCCAAATATCGTTTCTCGGTTATGCGGTGATTTTGGAGCTAGAACCAAAGAAAATGATATGAAGCTCCTCTGCGCCGTTGACAAATACGTGAACAAAGTTAAACCATAGCATAGACAGGAGCAGCTGGTACTTTTCATTAGCGGATTTGTGGAAGGCTTAACATATGCTATTTCTTAGCACTGCTCCCATTCCACATAAACATCTCGGAAGAAACTGTGGATCAAGTTAATAATGACTACTTGCATCGCAGTAGTGAAGCCTTCTTCCGTCTTGTCCGTTGACGACTGGCAAAATTAGGGATAAAATGGATTGAATACATGTGTGTTTTAGTCTGACATTGTTCTCAGGATCTTAGGCAGCAGAATGATCACACTTGGTCTTCCATCCAATTTCGATTTTCTATATAATTTAAGCGTCACAAAAGGCGGTCAATACTTTTGCCGCACCCTGTATACTTAGCGATATCAGTGATGAATCGACAGAATATTCCACCGGTTGGTTCCCAGATGTTGTTAAACTCATTTTTTCAGATTTTGAAACGAGTCTGTCGACTATGCAAAAACTTGTTGTCTCTTATCTGTTGACTAGACAAAATTTGACAATTTGAAGTACAAGTACAGTACATTTGGAAAGGATTCTCTATGAAGACAGGTAGAGATGATGTGAAGACCATACGTGTGGTTTCCACGAATAGCCGTGAAGCCACAAACGCGCGCGTCTGAGCTGCGTCAGGACCGCGATCGTGCTTACTTACACTTCGTTTTGTAGACGAAGCACATCAAGATCACGCATCTAGTATAAATTGCTATTGCTGTAATCATTTAAAAGGCGTTCTTGTCAATTTGCATTCTTGAACTCTATTGTTACAACGACGTCCAGAAGCAAACTTGCAGAAGTACGACTGCGGTTATGAAGTCACTGTCGATGGACTCCTCTCCGTGCCCAAAGGAACAATGGAAACGTGCCCAAAGGAACAATGGAGAGACATTTTTATTTGAAAGGTACGCTTTGATGAGCCAGGTCCCTAACTGCTCAAGCTTTCATGATTAGAAGAATAACATTCTGCAGCAGGAGTTGTTTCAAAATCCTATTCCAAAAAAGAGAAATACAGCAGTATGGCGGAGTTTCTTGCTCAAGCTGCTAAGCACATGGCCAGGGAGATGGCGAAGGTGGCGAAGAACTGTTACAGCATTCTAGAAGCTAGCAATGCTATCCTGCATTTGGAAGCAAGAAATGCACCTGGCAATGCCCTTATTAGTACTTGTTCGCGAGCTGTGTTAGCAAACGTGACCCTCACATACGAAGCATGCATTCGACACTCTTCAGTGAACAGCATAGGTATTGTGAAGAAAGTAGACTTTGACTGCACTGGTTCAAGAACACCCTTGTCAAGATGATGGGTGGCTTCTGCCATCATTTTTTCTCTAATATTAAGTAGGTGCAAAAGTAACGCACGTTTTCAATCATTTATTTCCGGACCCACTGCTCGTTCCAAAAACAGTACTGCTAGGGAAGAGAATCCTGTAATACGCAAACCATTAACAATAAAGTAGAGGTTCTCCAAACACGGTGCTTTTCAAACTGGACCTTCTGTGACCGATCAAAATCGTTTGAAAAAATTCTCCTGGACGAAAAAGTAGACAGTAGCGACCAAAGAGATTGCAACTTTTAGTTTTTCGTCTATAACTTTTTCAAAAGTAGAGCATGCAGCTCCAAATTCTCAAGGGAGTTGAACATACACGTAGGCGATAGAAGTCAGTTGAAACCTTCTCATTGCATAGATTTCCTGCTTTTCAAGAAATTATGTCGAAATCTGTAATTTGGCACCAACCGCAATGTCTCGCAAAATAACGTCTGCCGTTGGGGTCCGACCCCGACTTGGTTCCTTGGTGCAGAATCAACTTGTATACGTTAGGAAATGTGCATGCCCTGATCACTGGTTGACATCTGCGAAGGCTGTGTGAGGCTGATTCAGCAGTGATCTTCTGTGGATGTTTCTGTCATCGTGGCTTCCTCTATCGACTCTGTTTGGAAAGGAATGATGCTGATTACCGTTGCATGTATAAATTCGGTCACAGGTGTTTACTTTTCATGCAGATCATATTCTAGGAATACTGGAGAATCTCTTTAACTCATAGGACCGTTCAGGTGTCTCCCTCCCCGAGACAGAAAAATTTCGAAACATATTTTCCATGATGTGCACAATTGGCTGTTTTGAAGTCGGCTGGAATATTTCGGAATTTCGAGCAAGCAATGAACTGCATTACAAGCAAACAGCAAACAACTGTGACCAAACCTATACATAGAACGGTAATTAGCATCTTTCCTTTCCAAACATAGCCTATAGAGGGAGCCACAGTGACAGAAACATCAACAGAAGATCACTGCTGAACCAGCCTCACACAGCCTTCGCAGATGTCAACCAGTGATCAGCGCATGCACATTTCCTAACGTATACAAGTTGATTCTGCGCCAAGGAACCAAGTCGGGGTCAGACCCCAACGGCAGACGTTATTTTGCGAGACATTGCGGTTGGTGCCAAATTACAGATTTCGACATAATTTCTTTAAAAAAACAGGAAGTCTATGCAGTGAGAAGGTTTCAACTGATTTCTATCGCTTATGAGTATATGTTCAACTCCCTTGAGAATTCGGAGCTCCATGCTCTACTTTTGAAAAAGTTTTAGGCGAAAAACTAAAAGTTGCAATCTTGCTCGCCTGACATATTACCATATATGAGGCAGAGCTTCCTAGCCTGGTTGATCCAGCCTGTGGAGTGTGTAGTATGCGATATGTTGCTGGCCGGTACTGTGTGGGAGGATTGAATCCATTTCATTGAAAAATGTCGAGCTCACACAATGAAATTCCCGATTTCTCTCATTTACATCCTAGAAGTATGTACTTCTCAGATGAAGGAGATTCAATGTGCTGTAGAGGGCGATTGTTACAGTAGACCATCATAAATCACCATGACCTCCACTTGGTGTTGCTTCGGTTTCTCGCAATGTTTCGGTGATTTTTTCCTCGTCCTGCTAATGAGCGAGACACTCTATGTTGTCGTAGAGGGTCTATCCTGTATCCCCGTGAAACTCTAAGCGACCACGTATTTGGTCGCAAATTTTTCCCTACGAAGGCGCAAAGCAGACCTGCTAACAATGGTGGCTAAGAACGTGAAATTGAACTCCACACCACTTTCATGCCTTTAAAAAAGACGTTCTCGTCGAAACGTTAGGCCAATAATAAAAGATCCACCTAACAACCTGGAAGAAGCAGAAGCACCATTTCACGATCATCGAAATGCCCAGGTTCAAAAATCAGAGCACATGGAGATTATTGGACTTGTTAACGTTCTTTTCGCACAGTTTGACTACTCGTCGAGGTTTTTCATCCTCCCATTCGTAGGCTGCCGCTATACTTCTCGAGGAGATAGCACCTAGCATCGCCAAAGATTGGCGACTTCATTTCCGATACGTATTGATTGTTTTCGGGTAGTAGCGATGAGAACTCTGGCAATTATCGTCGACAATGATACATCGCTAGAGGGGTGCTATACTCCTCGCGACGCTACATCGCTAAAGATTGACGATCACCAGTCGCTTAAGATTGGCGATCGCCAGTCGCCAAAGTTTGGCGATCGCCCGTCTTCGAGAAGCATCGACGATGGCGACCGGACAACCTTGGCGACGGAGCGCCTAGGTCTTCAATTTTCAGAAACCGCTTGCTTTTTACTCCTGTTTCTTTCAAACAAAATATTGGGACGTGCAAACATATCCACTATCCCGCATCCATTTCTGAAGAACCGAGAATTTCATCGCGCAGAATATGCGATGAGACTCCAATAGCTTTTTCCAGTGTCCCTACTAATAACGTAACAACGAAAACTCTTTCGTGAAAGGAGGGAGGCCAACGTTCTCTCGACTCTTCCAAGAAATGAGAGTCATTCAGCAATTCACAGATATAGACACGTACCCAAAAATGTCTTAAAGAATTGATATAGATTTTGTAGAAGCTAATTTTTTTGGTTATTTTCTATTACCACTTTCAAAATAACCAATAAGATTTCGTTATTATGAAGATTATATCTACTTCACTCGCTCAATCATTACTATCCCTTCCTTTTTGTTTCTTTCACTCTCACTGTCAACGCAGCTTTTTAGTGTTTCCTGCAAATTTCTGAATTTTGGAGATTTTGTTTTAAAATTGTGGAAACACTCGCAGATTATGGAAATACATAATTCATTAAGCTGAGAGGAATATTACTTGTTTTCAGGTCCATGTCGGACTACAGCAGCCCGAATGCAAAACCTAGCGACGCTCACAATATCGAACCCCACTGCACCGCGATCACAAGCAAGCGACTCAACCACTTGGCCATGTCAACACGTTGCCAAGGGCGATTGAACCTCATGACAAACATCAACCAGATCAGATTTTGATTGATTTTTGGTATCTCATCTCACAACAGTGTAAATGGTATTGGTATAGACGCTGAAATCGACTGCTATTGTACTCAAGTATTTTCATTTCTCATTTTATTAATTTTGCTCCAATTTCCTATCTAGTTTGTGGTCTCTTTGAGCCATCAGGTTGATCTTTGTTCTCGCTAACCCTTGACAACATTATCGTTGGTGTACCTTAACAATACAATATAGTCGGGTGAATCCCCTCGATCTCTGCAAAGTGCTCCACCGCGTGACCTACAGGCAGCGTTGCGACCAGCTGAGTGGATCGATGCTAGACCTTCCATCACTCCCAAAAAACGTTCATTTAAAGGCACAAAAATGGAGGAAAACAAACAAACCAGTAACAATGTGTGAGAAATAATGGAAACGGCGGCCGATTACCAACTCAGCTGATCGGCCGGACAAAACGAGGGCGCATGGTGGAGCACTTTGAGGAACATGTCTAGATTCATTCTATGAGATTATACCTCTGGAAAGATTACAGGGGAATCGTGTCTATGGGTTAAAGAGGAATTAAATCAACCAGATAACACAAGAAAAGCCTCCAAACGAAACTCTGGCAAAAATTGATTGTTCACACAAAATAGTGCGTGAGCGACGCCACTTTGGTCGTGACCACGGTTGAAGTTCCCGACGAGGTACAACCTCGGACATGTCCTAGGGCATGTCCGACCTGCCGACGGGGAAACCTCTCTCCTTACACACTCTCTCGTCGCGCTCGCCTGCTGCCACCTACGTTGCCACCTTAAGGTGGCAACTTTGGTGGCGCCCAAGGATATCGCGACCTCGTAGGCACCTCGGGCTCCCTTTTATTTTTGCACAACAGTTTGGAATCAAGAGATCTGGCCACTGAACATGGGGATGAAGTGATTTGCAGAGATGGTACTCATGTGAACAAGACTTGTGAAAATCAACCGTCCCTATTGATCGAGGTGCCTTCGCACCGTTCCGCCTACCACTGATGTCGCACCCTGGGCTGGGATTCATGAAATAACCAGGCAAACCAACGATGGCTAGAGTGATTGGTTATCGTATTGACTACACAGTGATAAGAGACGCAGACAACAGAAGTTGGTTTGCAAGCCTGGATTATCGTTTCATGAATCCCAGCCCTGGTGCCACCGCGAGTTGGCAACTTGCGGGGTGGATTACTACCGGCTCTTATGTCATAAGGGCCGGTAGTAATCCACCCCGCATATAGTAATAAGAAAGTAATAGTCATATAGTAATAAGAAAACTTGGAAATTTTCTGCTCCACAGAGCATGCAACGAAAACGCGCGTTATTTTTGCACAAACCTACTATTATACATGCGTGGAGGTATTCGGGCAGTCACACAGATATTCGCAGCTGTAGGCAGCAGCCGAGCTTCTCCCGGGCGTTGTATCTTCGTACAATTAGCTACTCCAGGCTATTCGTGTTTAAATAACTGCTAGTCAATAAATTATTGCAAAGAATATGTAGAAATGTGCCCAGTAGATATGCATATAGCGCGGCCAGAGCAGCCCGCTGCGCCAGTTTGGCTGCAAATTCAGCCTCCCTGGCCTGCTTGTGCCTCTCGTGATTCACACGGAGGCTGCTCCCTTTCCAGTACTCTAAAAAATAACTGTTAATGTTGCGATGAAGAAAATGGAATGTTCTCAAAAGCAGATGGAGAACGCGAAAACTGATTATCTATTTAATCAAGTACCTTCATTCTCGGCCAACCACATTCGAACGTAGGGTTTTTTTTCTTCTCAATGCGGGACGGCTTCCCCCTAGCTCTGAAGAACGCACGCCATACCTGAAATGAAACGTTAGAATCGCCTACCAAATGTTGTGGAAAATGAAAAATCTAATGATCACCTCCTCATCTTCTTTCGTTATGGGACCGAACTGGTAGTCGGCAGAAAAATCGAACGAGTCCGTTGATACAAATGAAGCAATTGATGCCATTTTCCACTGTAAAATAATTAATCTTAGATCGTATACGTGTGGCATGGCGAATCTAATGAATTAGGAGCAGCGCATATAATACTGGATAGTGAATGAGAGGCAACTCGACGTGAACCACAGCAGCTAAATGATGTGAAGTGATATGTAGTGGATAGTGGCTGACCTCTAACAGCGAGCGCCGCCCAATGCACAGAGTTGTGGCGGGCCCACGATGCAACCCCTGAGGATGTATAGTTCCCGCGGTTATGTGCCAGAAACGCGATGGCCTATGGCTGCAATGAGGGCATGCAAGACAGAGCCTGTAACAGATGGACAACATGAAAGATCAAACATCAAAAATGCAGCGGTGCTGCTGATCAGCAAACGTGTGAATGGAATTTGTTTTGTAACAGACAATGGATCTTTTGAGTAGAACTTCTATGAAATAAATGACTGCATAAAGTAGGAAGGTTTTTACAGTTTTGATCTGTAATGGAAGGTTTGTACAACACATATGTCCTCACATCAAATATCCTCCATCGATAACAACGCTGTATAAAATCCTGTTCTAAATGAGAAGTTCCCAATTCCATTCACGCAACAAAAATAACGAGGAGAGAAAGTCGAGTTGTCAGTTCCACCATGGATTTCCTTTCAAAAAAGAACATGATAGACAGTCGGCTTTTGGAACAATCGTATAAGTTAAAAGAAGAGGAATAGGTATGACGTGCACAATTCAAATCGCCGAGTTTTTCCGAATTGAATAATATCGAATTGAATGTGGTATAAGATTGAACTTTTACAGAAACCTTCCTAAAACAATATTTTGAACGAGGAAGATGATGGACGTGTTTCGCCTCTGAAAACTGGACACGTTAAAAAGCGATATTTTGAACGAGGAAGATGATGGACTCCTTTCAAAAAAGAACATGACAGACAGCCGGTTTTTGAAACACTCGTATCCGTTAAAAGAAGAGGAATAGGTATGACGTGCACAATACAAATCGCCGAGTTTTTCCGAATTGAATAATATCGAATTGAATATGGTATAAGATTAAACCTTTACAGAAACCTTCCTAAAATAATATTTTGAACGAGGAAGATGATGGACGTGTTTCGCCTCTGAACCCTGGACACGTTAAAAAGAAGTGCAGTTTTAAAGAACTCCTCCCCGAGGCTCATCAGCAGGGTAGGAAGGAATGAACAGAAGCAAATTGAAGTGCTTTCAAAGCAAACAAAAACTGACTACTTGCTGCTTTTCTTCAACAAATATACAGAACACAAAGATAACAAAGTGAAACACCTCTAACAAGCTGTAAATGAGAAACTTACATTATAGTACTGCGAACCCGAATGACGATTTGTATAGTTATATACAGAATCAAAAAGTAAAGCTATCCACTATTAGTAATCATGAAAGCATTATCGCGTGCAAGGAAATGTTGCGTAATTGCGAGTCCCGAAACGAACGTGTCTGCGTCCATGGAAATCGGCCATTTCGCCCCACAGTCTGCGCCTCAAGATTGCGGTGTCTATGAGTGCCGCCCCGTAACTCTAACCGCTCTAGCCCCCTTACGGCGCTTTGTTTAATAGATTCCAACCGGTACTTGAGCAGAAATACGAAATCAGTCAAGAGCGGTTTGAAAAGTCTCCAGAATGAAAACAAAACAAATCTGATGCAATCAATATTGACTTCACAACTCGATCCCCTCGAAGCTCAGCATACATGGTCCGATCTGTTTTTAATTTTTCATTCCCTATTTAGAACTAGTTTCTCTGAAGTACTCAGAATAACCGGATAAAGTCACGATTAACTCATCTGTTGATCAGAATTGCTCTCGATGGGAAGATCTTAAGATTTTGAGACGTATATAATAGGTACGAGGGAGCAAACGCAGAGATATCGTTTAATGAGTAACAATTTTTGGATTTCATTATTACAAGTTTTTCTTTGATGAGCCGTAACACCTGCTTGAGCGGACATGCTCGGGTTACCACAGCCACAGCTTCTGAAAACTTCGCCTAATATTAAGCTGTAATAGCTTTCCCATAACACTTTCTCACTTGGAACTCCCATAACAGGTGCCCTCACCATTCTACCTCAGTGAACGGTACTTTCGTCTTCTGAATCCATTCTTCGTGTCTAACTCAGATACTTGAATAGGGCAAACGCAACAGAACCTGCCAAGTCAAACCCCCAAGAAACAGGAGGCAGACGTTGTTGCATGAGGAGGAATTGCTGTATTCCGACTGCTGCGAGTAGCCAATCCCGTGTTTCGGCTGCGTTTAGGGGGCTAGCTGTTGCCTGGTTAACTGTAGTGTGGTTCAACCTGCTTCTGCCGCTCATGTCCTGCGTTCTACCTGCTCCTTGCCATGTGGCAACCTTCCCCCCCCCCCCACTGGGAGGAGTATATACATAAGCCGGTGCTTGAGCTTCAGAGTTTAGCCTTGTCTCCGCTTTGGCGGAGGTAAGGCAAGCCCTGCCAGACTCGTCAGGCCGGTTCAGGCCCGGCTAAACCCGTGGCCCAGTGCAATAATCGGTCAAACGAAATGGTGCGGGTGCGGCGCGGATCTTGAAGTCCGCTGCAAGACTGCTGCGCAAACCCAAGCGCTGCAGCGGAAAGCGCGTGCGCGTTCGGGACTATTTTTGGATGCGCTTAGGTAGGCATCTACTTACCCAAGTCTACAGAGGAACACAGTTCTGCTCCCAGATTGAGCTACCATCCGAGGTTTGAGATATGCAAACCAGTTCATCGTCCCCAGAACGCAGCCTTTCGGGGTTAACGCAGCTGATGGGAGACAAAATAAGCTTTCACCTCGCTGTGTGACTGCTGTCGAAACTGAGAATCTACTGCTTTCATTGCATATTTTGTGACCACAATGTAGCGCTTAATCTAATCTTCAACGTGGAACACAGTTTCGATTTGAAATCCAATTCGACACTTAAAATATTTTTTGACACTTGAAATAATTTTTTTATGTTGGACTGCGTTTTTGCTCGGGATTGAGGAAATGCGGCATTCATTTTTGAGAACGTTTTTTTTTTTCAAAACTAGTTCGTCTGGCAAGATAAAAACTAACGGCTTATATAGATCCGTTAACCTCCCTTGTTTAGCACGCATTTGTATTTTATCTGTCAAAAATTTGTCAACGATTCCATTCACTGTTTCTGATGTGGTCACCTTTTCCTAATATATATATATATATATATATATATATATATATATATATATATATATATATATATATATATATATATATATATATATATATATATATATATACATATACATATATATATACTAGAGTAGGCTCCCGCCACGAAACCCTGAAAGCGCTGTCTAAACCTCTCGCTTTCATCATTGGAGACTGTATCCATTTTTCCGTCAGTGCCGCCCTTACGGTGCTTTGTTAAGAGGATATGCTAGCCGCTCTAGCCCCCTTACGGCGCTTTGTTTAATATATATATATATATATATATATATATGTATATATACTAGCGCCCCTACGGGTCGCTAGAAAGTGGGGTGGGGCAGCCACTTGAGGTAGGTGCAAAAGTTTCGCGCCTATGAAATCCTTAGGAAATTGAAATAGAAGCGAAAATACCAATTAATTGAGTTTGAGTACGAAATTCTCCTTATGAGTTGCGTGCATTTTACCAGTCTGGCCGCTTAGCCAACTCCGGACTTCCTGTATGCGCCTTGCTCGAGCACTCTTTATCACACATCACCATGTAAATTCACTTTCCGATGCAATGATACATCCCTCTTTTGCTGTCACCGCACTTCTTAAATGTCACCTACCATGGCTAGTCATCCTCAACTCTGCGCGTGCTTATCATTTATATGAATCTAGTAACTGTCGACTATCTGCTGTAACCGACACAGTGTAATTAAGAACTCGAAGTAATTCAAGTTGAGATTGTTGTTGGACGAACATCTACCTTTGTGTTCCTGCCATTTGAGCTATTCACACAGTTATTCACACCTGGGCCAAAGCGGACCTCTCCTCCATCGGCATAATCGCATCCTGGCATTCCCACACATTAAGCAGAGATCAGATCCACATTCTGGCGTTCCTAGCACCTGGACCACAGCGGACCTCTCTTATACCCGCGAACCCCTACCTTGACGTTCCCTACATTTTTAGACCAGCGCAGCCCCTCCTCCATCCACGAACCCGTATCCTGGAGTTCCCCTCAACTTTCAGGCCCCAGCAGACCCATCCCTCCTTCGGTGGACCAGAATGCTGGTGTTCCTCACATCTGGGCCAAAGCGGACCCCCTTTCCATCGGCATGACCCTGGGATTCCCACACTTTAGGGCAAAGCAGACCCATCTTCCATCGGTGAGCTCGAATTCTTCTATTCCTCACACTTGGGCCAACGGACCCCTCCTCCATCCGTCAACAGTATCTTCTCGTTCCTCACAGTTGGGTGGAAGCGAACCTCTCCTCCATCGGCATAACCGCATACTGGGATTCCCACCCTTTAGGGCACAACAGACCCATCCCGCTTCATTACCCCATATCCTGGCGTTCCTCACACCCGGGCCACAGCGGACCCCCACTCCATCATCATAACCGCATCCTGGCATTCCCAAAGTTTTGGCCACAACAGACCCATATTTTGGCGTTCCTCGCACCAGGGGCACAGCGCACCTCTCCTACACCAGCGAACCCGTATTTTGACGTTCCCCACATTTTTGGACCACAGCACATCCCCTCCACCACTCAGGAATCCGTATCCTGGAGTTCGCTTAGCTTTCAGGCCACAGCAGACTTATTCCCTCTTCGATGGACCCGAATGCTGGCGTTTTTAACAACTGAGCCACCTTTCCATCTGCATAACCGTATCCTGTCATTCTAACAGTTTTGGCTACAAAAACCCATATTCTGGCGTTCCTCGCACCAGAGGCACAGCGGACTTCTCCTATGCCAACGAACCGTATTTTGGCGTTCCCCACATTTTCAGACCACAACGCACCCCGTCCTCCATCTTCGTACCCGTATCTTGGAGTTCCCTTAACATTCAGACCCCAGAAGAGCCCTTTCGTTAGACCCGAATGCTGGAGTTCCCTCAACTTTCAGGCCACAGCAGACCCATCCTCCCTTCAGTTTACCAGAATGCTGGTGTTGCTCACACCTGGGCCACAGCGGACCCCTGTTCCATCGACATGACCGTTTCCTGTCATTCACTCACTTTTTGGCCACCACAGACCCATCGTCCATCGGTGAACCCCTATCCTGGCATTTCTCCCACCTGGGCTATGTCAGACCCCTCCTCCATCTGCGAACCCGTATCCTGGCTTTTCCGCAACGTTGAGTCACAGTACAACCCCTTCTCCATCGACATAACGGTATCTGTCACTATTCGCCCCTGGCACACCTATCGTCCGTGCGTCCTTACTCTTTGCAAATCACGAGAGCAACGGGAGGAAGTTAGGAGTTATCCAGAAAATTTGAATAATTACATACTTGATCACAGGACTTGTCACAGTGGTCTGTAATGACGCACTTTTTCTATGCATGTGAGTGTACAATTGGAATCTCTTAAGTGGCTGCAGAATCGCTCAGAGTTTTCGGACGGATGCTAGGACGAGAACGTGCGGCATGTGGGAAGTGCGGCGGATACCACCGCTGCACTGGGGCTAGAGAGCTCCCAGGTCGCACACGGATCTCGCTCATACTGATCTGCGGTGCAGCAGTTGGTTTTGAGTGAAGAGCAGTGGCTATCCTGCTCCGTATAATGTGCGCCTTAAAGCCTTGCTAGCTCTGTCTCATTGATTGGCTGTGAGACCGCCAGCATAGGACAGTCACTGTGCAAGGATTTCGAAATTGCGGGTCCCGCGAAGATGTAGTCTCATCTCGCTCCATAAATCGGTTTTTCGTGTGACGTCTGGCATCTCTCCCTCTACCATTGTCTATGCACTGCGTTGCACAAAAGATTTCACAAGACTCTCATGGTCTGACGCCAGAAAAATCTGGACCCTTACCAGTCTTTATATAGGAGGATATGGCTTACTGTTCGCTCGCGTCCTCTATGCTTGGTTTTCAGAACCCAAAAACTATGGCTGGAAAATGAAGATAATGATACTCCAAAAAAACATCCAAGTGGTGTGCCATTAAAAAAGAATTAATGATCACCTAAATCTAGCACTTCTCTGTAATTGAGCGCAGTCGCAGTTGTTTGAATTGAACCCCTTGTCAAAAGCAGAGACTTCGTCAGATCGAATTGACATTCACAGTCTATTCGTTTGAAAGAATATTGGGCAGAACTGCATGGAAATTTTTGAAAAAGAACAACTCCTTGGTGGTGATTCCGGAAACTTTTCAAACGGCCCTCGTAGTGTTGCAGGTTATTTTTGTATTAGGACTATCAGCAGATTATGGCCGTCGACGATGAGGTGATGCTAGTCTTATGAATAACATGCCTCGAAATTCCTTTGAACCCGTCTTACAGGGCTGGTATATATCAGCCTGCTGAACGAGATTTGTATGGCTGGCTATGTGTGTGTCTCTTTGAAAAGCGATGACAGTTGAATTTTGTGCCTCTGACCTGCTCTCCTACATTTCTTGTTCAAAATCGAAGCATGAAAGCCTGGATTGTTTACCTATCCCCCATAAAACGACGCCGTGCGTTCCGTGATGTTTAGAACCTTGTCTGTGTTTGCATAACAGCAAACATTGAGGCTTGAACTGTCAATGTTCCGGCCCATCACTTGAATAAACATGTTTTCCGTCGATCCATCGCAAGAAATTGATTGACTAGAATTTCCTCGAGAACTTGTTGAGGTTTGGAGAAATTCGGCAAAACTCACGAAAGGCTCACATAGTTATGTCGTTGTCATAAAAGCCAGTCCGGATAGTACAACATTATTTTCAGCCAGTAAGGACGCAAGGAGAGAATCGGAGAAGGGGCGAAAATGGGTCATCGGATTCTCCAAAAATGCTCAATAAAATTTGGAATTTCTTACTATGGCTTAATTAAATTCTCTACTTTTATCATTTTTTTAAAACGTGCTTCTGAGAAATTAAACTTCAAGTCCGATCTTCAGTAACATCATTCTTGAAATCTCAGCGGTTTGAGTACCCAAATCAGCGGTAGTCCCAGTTTTTATTCTTCCTCCCCTTCCCACCCACCCACCTGCGTTCACCATTATGAGCTGATGAATATTTTGTTGAGTATGCAACTTCTATCAAACTGGACGATGAGCAGCGGAATATGAAGAATAGTGCCCTTCAAGTGTTTTCTGACAAGGCCATTGGTTCTACAGAAAATGAAGTATCACAGCATGCAAACACTGGTCTTCTCAGCTCTTCCTACGAAAAAAGCCACTTCTGTTGTTTCATCGATACGTTTGAGTTCAGCTGCATCTAATTCAAGTGAGATCGAGATGCAATGATGTGGGCAGCTTACACAGGAATTGTACGAAGCTATTCACGCGGATCGAAATCAAACGACAACGACGCTAGTTTTAATCCGCACCCAGTGAGATGCTGCAGTACATTTGTATTTTGTATCATATGTATTTATGTCAATGTATCATATGTATTTATGTCAATATAAGGAGACAACAATCTACAAAGATGTTTGGATCATATGTAGGTGGAAAGCGAGGGCTTCAGCTTCTGCATGGTCGCCTAGGGCCCGGATGTATCAGTGAGATTGCCCATTGTGAGCTGGTTGACGTACCTGAATTCACACTCAATCTGGCACCCCCAGCAAGTCAACTTATATGTGACGTTGTCAGTACCTAGCTACCAGTGGCGGACGCAGGGGGGGCGGGGGCGCGCCCCCCCCCGAGAATGGGTCGCCAAATTTTCGAAATTACTTTACAATACAAATAAAAATCTTGTGTTAGTTTATTTTTAATTGTTTATTTTTATTATTATTTTTAATATATTTTTTATTTATTGTTTATTATTATAATTAATATTATTATTAATTTTATTTTCCGTCTGGGTCCCCAAAACGGCGGAGACCCCACTTTTCTTCCCACGCCCCCCCCTCCCGCCCACTTTCTGCGTCCGCCACTGCTAGCTACCCATATGTTATCATATCAACTGGTATGGAATTACCCATTTTCCCAATAATTTGTCGAGGTCCCTCGCATTAATATGTGCTGGCACCGGGTTAGGTAAGGGCTTGCAGCACCGGGTGAGTAAAGCTTAGAACAAGGCAGATTTTACCTCGTCCAACGGAGTTACCTTTTTGCACTCCTCTTGTTACCTCTGTGGCGAGTAGGCGCTCCATTTCCCCGATTCAATATCGTTTTTGTTCCGCAGTTTTTCACAAATTATCGCAGACACAATAACAAGAAAATCCACAGGTTAGGTGTAATCCAGAACCGAGTCATTGATTTCTTCAAACTTATCACTTTAATAGCAAAACATCTCGAGCAGAAATCAACAGCGCAAAATGAAAAGAAATTGGTTAAAAGTCAAGAATTCGCTCAAAAGATAAGCTAGATAGCACATGGTCTGTTTAGCATATGTTTCTTACTTTCCAAAACTTCGAAATCTTGTGATACCTCAGAATGGAAGCAATCCTTGCTGGGAAATATGAAGATGACTTTGTGAACATATGTACGTACTCTTTTTGTTATTCCAATAATGCTCCTTTAGTGAAGGATGAAGTAATTCACTCCGCTGTAGGTTCTACCCGCTCTAGGCATAGGAAATACAGGAATTTGTTGTTCTTTTTCTGTTCCATGGGTAAGCATACAGCACAAATCTTACACAGTGTTGAAATCCTGCATCAGTGGAATCCTCACTGAGACGGCTGTGAACTTTTTCAAATCTAGAATGGTCCAAAGACGTGTGTTCTGAACGCTCAGCAATTTTTGACGTGGCGCGATAAGGACTTGTTTGCTCCCAGAAGCTACTAGTTAAACTAGATGCCGTCTGTGCGGTCAGCGATGACCCAAAAAAAAAAACATGGATCCAAAACAGCTGCACTATGCAATTAGTTGAATCCATAACAATTTATTTTACCTGCTGAATGAGATCTACCTAAGATTTTGCTAAATCTTGTTGCTGCATTCTACCGTGACAAATATGTACAATATGTAGTTTGAAGCCTTATCCTATGTGTTATCCTGAGTATCGATAAGACGACTTTAGGTTGAGGCACCTGCTGAGGAGCAAGTTTGCAATCAAATCATCTATACCCGGATTCACGGACGTTGCCCGGAGACTGTCACCCTCACTCGCATTCATAACGAGCGCGAGATTATAAGGTAAAAGCTGGTACATTTTTACTGTGGAGTAGATCACAGCAAGGGATGGGAATGAATGCTCAGAGCACTAAATACAGCCATTTGTTCAGCGAGCTTGTTTTTTGCTGGACTAGCGGGAGGCCTAAAATCATCCCACCAATGTTCATAAATCTAAGCTCCTAGCTCCTAGCTACGGTGGCATAAGGTAGTAATGAGTAGAAAGTTAGCAAGATTAGTTACCGTGTACTTGCAAATCCTACGACCTCTGTTATCAGTATGAGGCCATAAGTCGATCAAAGCGACCAGAAGATCTCCAATGTGATGACTCAGCTGGTGTTACTCACGCTTCCATGCGTTGCGTGGGCTGTGTCGTTTTGCGTCTTATCACCGCCGGTTATATTTGCTCATTTGAGCATCCCATTTCAACCCTGTGCTCACATGCGGACCATCGTTTTGGCAACTCAGATCCTCATTGGATTTGTCGCCTCATTCTATGACTATACTCCGGAAACATTTCCGGACTCCATAGAGCAACCGGTGGCTTGTGGCATGACGCAAGCGAGTTTTCTTTGTGATCCAAGCTCCGTGTTGAGCAAAGGGAATCTCACTGCTAATCGTAAGTTGCCTTTTCACCATGTAATTCATCCAGTTTTTTTCCTTGTACTTCTATAAGCCCCGGATTTGACAAGCTTCAAACGCTGCACTGCCTTTTTTAATTTGCTTCTTACAAATTACAATTTACAATTCAATTCTAATTCTTTTACAATTCATTTTCAACAATATACAACTTTTTACAATTTACAAATTATAAATACCTTAATTCCCGTCAAGGAAAAGTGATTGGAATGGTGAAGGTATCAATGGTTTCAAAATGACTGTCCTTGGTAAGTTGCTCGTAACACTTTTTTCCAACCTTCCACCAAAGTTTGGATGACTTCACCTCATTGTTTCAAGAAAGACGTCATCAATCCGAGAATCCAATTGCGTGCGAGAAATTATCCTCTCGCACGCATCGCACCGACCACGCGGTACCTCTTTGGCTCTCTACGCATCCACAGATTCCACTGATTTATTAGCCCTCGGTCGCAATTGATTCTCTCGCTTTCTTTCTAAACCCATCCAGTAATTCGAAGTCTCTACTGCAGGTCTACAGGTTTACTCTACTAGACTCTCCTGTAAGATGCCCTTGCTTTATTATTTTCTTCAAACAAATATCAGGTTGTTGCGAAATTAATTGCCGTTCCGGAGTATGCTCAACTAAACGTTTCTCTTCTGCTCAATTTGAGCAACTTCAGCCCAACTTACGTGACTTTCTTGTAAGACTTTTGCTTTTCTTCCTCTTTCGAATGCTTCTTGAATATTCTGGCTAGCTTTTTCCTGAGAATTTTTATGAAGTCGCGAACAAATGATGAACCGACGCGATTTTCGGCTGATTATGCTTAATGACTTCAAACTCGATCAGTCTTCGTCACAGGTTCGCGGTATTCCTCCGTTTGCTTTGGCTTTCCAATGGGCAGTGGGTTATTAGATCGCGGATTTTTTTTTCGTCGATTTTCATTGCCAAGGGAACCATCGTCGTGACAGCAGGTTGTTCCCTGACCATCAAACATTGAGGACAGTCGTGCAACCTAAACCGGGTCCAACCATTTAGACGTTGAGGGCAGGGATGGTTGCTCACGGTACCCCAGTTTCAAAACATATGACTTCATTCAACCTGACAAGAAAGGTGCGGAAGTGCACAACCCACTGACAGATGCCCAGCGTCTTACCCTCTGTGACATTTTTCCTAATGGTTCATGTACGATAAAAGGAAGCATGAATTTATATCGGTAGACACCTCTCCCTATCTCTAAGTTTTTCTAAACCAGATCTCCACACTAGGGAGGTTACCTTAGGATTTTGGTGGAGCTCCGAAGGCATGATTGACTGCAGCCTCCTCCAACACGGCTATACATTGGGAGCAGTGACCTAGCATTGCAATTCCGAGTTGATGTCTGCACATCTACTGTCAATGTGGTCGGCAGTGGTGAACAAAAGCTGGTTTTCCCCTACTCCAGATTAACGTTAAGCCTCACCTTCCAAAACTCATCCGACAAATACGGATGCAGTAAGGAATGGAGGTCCTCACTCAACGCCCTCATTCTTCAGACCATTAACTTACTGTACATCATTTTTTCGAGCTCCAGATCCAATCCTGAGACAGCAGCAGATTGCTGATGAGAAGCGTGCTGGAAATGCCTTTCAAAAATTTGCGAAATCTTGTGATCTCAGTTTTTGTTGTTGGGGCGTACAATCCTAGCAGGATTGTCGGGAAAGATCTACCAAATTGAAAGGTTGCTAAAATGGTGGAAAAGGTGATGTGTGAGCTGAGTTACAACAATTTGAACTTAGTCCATTTCGGCAATTAATTACACAACAACCTAATACTTCCAAGAATTTGAATCTGAACTCGCTATTCAATAGTTTTTTTTTCTGAGCTTCTTGCTACTTGTATTTCTGCCGTCCCCATTTTGGCGGAGGCTCCAATTTTCTTCACACCCCAACCCTTCCCGACCTGTGTCTAAGAAAGACGGGCATGTCCGACACTGGGCTTTCATTAACAATATAAACCTTCCCCAAGATAAAGGGGGTTGCTACTTACTTAAACCAGGAAACGCTAATTCTAATCATAGTAGGATTCACTGCTTTGTGGCTTTGTACTTTCTTAATACATTGTTTAAAACGAAAGTGAATCATGGTATGAGGTTACTGTGAAAGACTTTCCTAATAAGCACCGATTTAACATCTGCAAGGCTTGCTTGGCCTCGATAAAAGTAAAAACTGGTGACGTTTGTCTTGTTCACTTCAGTCCTTTCCTTCTTATCCTTCTCTAAGAGGCAATCCATCTCCAAAGAAGGGGTTGGGAATATCTTCGAAATGCTTAATGAAACAGATGAAAATTCCATATGTTTTTGAATTCTTACCACTTTTCAATAAGTGTGGGCCAAGATGGGGCAAAATGGGGCGGTGCCTTCTCGCCCTTCGGACTCAACTCGTCCCCACTCATATTCAAATTTGCATGGGGCGAGTATGGTGAAATCGCGCGCGAATTAGTGCGAGTCGGTCGTGAAGGGCGAGGTTCGATTCAACCAATCGCAGACACAATGCCCACCTAGTTTTATCTCACCATACCCCTTTTTAATGTTCCGGATGGATATTCTTAATCATTTAAACTCAAAAATATCATTTACCTACCTTATTTTTGAAGTTCAGGCGGTCCGGATCCCTTTTTTAGAGGAGATCCAACATTTGCAACCAGATAAAAAACAGAGTAATATGTGTACATATTACTGAATGTAGGAGATAAAGGATTAACAAAATAACAGATCATATCATTGGAATAATTTAAATGCAGGTACCTATTCATATTGAGTATATATTCTTCTTTCGGACCTCCAACTCTCTGAAGCGCTTCTGCCGGTGAGGGAACAAACAAAATGCACCTGCTCTCCTATGGACACAGGCCGTTGTGACGACACAACACATGGTTTTACTATATCTGTCGCAGTTGTGAAGAAAATGGCTCTGGGTGCGATCCAGTGAGTTACAATTTTAGTTTTCATGGTGGTTCCGACAGGGGGCTGGAAATTGAATCTCATTGGATCAGTGAAAACGTAATCATGCTGCACAGAACATAAATTTTTGTGTATTACCGCATAATACAACGTTGAAGTTACTATAAAACTACTGCGAAATTTCGCAAGGTGTTAATGATCCATAGATAATCCATGGATATCCCACCAAGTTTTCCAAAGACTTCTGGATAATTGTTAAAGAAATTCGCGGCTAAATGAGATCCAATACCAACATGATGTGGGGGCGTGGACAACCAGATGGAAGCATACATCGTTACAAAACGACAGCCAGGACATAGCAAATCAGAGGAGGCGCGGCAGAAGGGGTTCTGGTTGCTCTTATTCGTCTACTCTGCTGGTTCGAATAGGATTGAAAGTTGTCATCAAGGCAAATGAGTTCATTGTCTCGAAATATCTATAGAATTGAGGCCCTTTCGAGGCTCCGAATAAGGAGCTGGATTGACTTTCAAGGTTTCTTCATGCATAGAATGCTAAAATGGACCACTCGCACCCCCACCGTCACTGGCCAGGAAAGAGGCTAGGTATTATACATATGTCAGTTGACGGGTAGCAGACCTCTGACCACCTCATCCCTGCACTTTCTCACTTCAGTAATGAACATTTTCTAATGGAATTTTTCCTCTTCCACATGAACTTCAGAGGTCAGTAAATAGAAAAAAGCTGCTGGTTTTCCTTTAAACCAGATCTGCAGTAAGTATGATCTATTTTGCATGTACAACATACACCAGCGCTAACTACCCTAGTTGTGACACGATTTTTTAGATTTATCAGGGAAGGGCAATAGAAGAACTTCACATGGATGGGAAGATTTGTGGACATGAGAGGAAATCGAATCTGCTGCAGTTTGTGTGTCACCAACGCCTTCCGCCTCGCGCGTTTCTTAGATGCCCTAGCAGCTTTCGCTTTGTTCAAACTTATATTTGGATTCTACTCTTACAACTGCAACTTCCTTCTATCTATTGCTATAATAGAACAAAAACTCTCTTGAGTAAAAGAAAACATTTTCTAGGAATGAAGACACTGTACGAATAGCTGCCGAAACATTCGCTGACTCGCTACGACAACATCAAAGCCGTGGCCAGTGCGATGACGATTTGCTTATATTTTTATCTGCGGACGACCACGTGGTGAACTATTCCCGCTTTCGTTCTCTTTTTTGTTCACTCAAAACAAGAAAAAAAAGCAAGAAAAGGATTTTTCTTCAAAGTCAAAGAGATGGCCGGGAAAAAAAATGTACCGTAACTGTACACTACCTCCAATGTTTTTTGTTCTTCTTCAGCTCCAAAGCAGTTCACCTTGTCAGTGAGTATTTGAGTGGAGTCTCTTTGTTTGGTTAGAAGCTCCAAGGATACAGGAAAATGCGACTCATTTCAAACGAAACAAAAAAATCCCATTTATCTTTTGCATTCTGGAATTTTTCTCTACGTAGTGTTATCAATAAAAATTAAAAGGAGTTGCATTTCCTTTTCTAATAAGTATTTCTTCTTTCAAATTTCAGACCTGGACTTCACTAGGAGCTGTAACGAAACGATATCTTTCTGATGACGTGGTCTCATCAGTCACTTCCAACGCGGGTTAGTTGTCTCTATTCATAACCAGACTAGCGCTGGCTCTATACTTTGCGAGGAGTACGGCGGTCCACTCGCTACGGACATTGCTACAATGGTTTCGGTACGTGTTCTGTCGATGACGACAGCGCCAGCGACATGCCGCCCACAGTCGACATGTACGTAAACCAGCGTGACAAGCGAAACCGTTATAGTCCTCCACAAGTATAGCAGCAGAGTAATATGTAATTGCTTGCACCTTCTTCCAAATTTGACAGGTCTTTTTTTGTATAGACCCAAGTTTTTTTTCGTAAACTCATGTTATTTCTTCAGAACAGTATTTTACAAACGAGGATTATTTGAATGGTATCCGATACATGGTCGAATCCTACACAACGTTATTGAGGGGTGAACCACTTAATCTAAACAGTGGTACGTTTTTTATGGGATTCTATCTATCAAAAAAATCTCATGCATTTCTGGTCTCTTGTGGCTATTTCCGAAATATTGCAGGCTGGCATTGGCCAATTCCGCTCTGGGCAGTGATCGTAATCGGCATAGTGCTTCTTTTGCTGGTGCTCGCCTTCAGTGCATTCGTTACCTATCGCTGTGTGATCTACTGCAAGGGAGACCGCCGGGCCGAATATACCATGGGTACACGAATGTGATTTGATCAACTCTTCTATTTTATGATTGGTCTGACTCTCTAATCCAATACCAGATCTGCAAGCATTTTTATGCCATTGTTGACATGTTCTTTTTTTTAGTTTATGCTGTTTAAAGAAACTTGTGAAGTGCAAAATTTTGGTTAACGATAGGTACTATTTTGTTAATATATGTGCATTACGTTTTTTTTCACTTTAACAAGCAATACCCTAGAAACAGTAAAATCATCTGGCACTTTTTAATTTTCGGCAATTGCTTCCTCAATATTGAAGAAGGGACATGAGTCTGAGTTAATCACGGAACCCTGATTCTTCTACACATCAATGTAGACCCACATCAAAGTCTTACAAATAAGTCACACCATCGCTCTACTTTGGGATTTTTCTGTTTTTCCCTTTTTCAAGACTTGGAATAAAGAGAAGGAGATGTGATTTCTAATCTCCCTCGTACAATTTCAATTTTGGATCATCTGAATCATTGTGACGCATACCACTACAGTAATTACAATTATTTGTGACTTTTCCATAGCATTGGTCTCCATCGAAGATCAGGTAGGAGTGGTATAACATAAGGATATGAACGTGGATGTTAGTCATCAGGTGGACTCTCAGCTGCCCGCAGGGACCAATGATCTCGCACATCTCCCACGAATCTCGAAGGCACCGTCCTTCCTCGGAATCGTTCCTATAACTTCCACTTGAGAAGATTCTCCAGAAGATGTTTATTACAATGGCATAAGTGATTATGTGCAAAACTAGCAAAAACCCCGTTTTTAAGTTCGATCTTTTGGGAACTCAAGAAGATTTTTCGTGGGCGGAACCGCAGGGGGAGGCAAATGGGATGGGGGACGAAGTTTCTGAATCATGCCTTCCCTGTAGTGCCTTTCTCAGGAAACTGGCACACCGTATCATTCACTCCTTATCGAGATAGAAGGCGCTCTCCATGTGTGACCAGAAAGATGGTGAGCATAAGTGGTGACTCTTTCAAGTAATTAAGTAACCTCAAGCCCACTGATGGTACGTATTTCAAACGCCCAGAATATAGGTAGATGAGGAGCATTCATCCTTCACCTGGTTACGAGAGATTATCAGAGCTATATAGTTGACTAGCGCCCCTTCGGGACGCTAGAAAGTGGGGTGGGGCAGCCACTTGAGGCATGTGCAAAAGCTCCACACATGCAAAATGCTTAGAAAATTAGCAAATAAGCAAAATTAATCATTAACTGAGCTCAAATTCAAAAACCTTGTTATAAGTTACGTATAAGAGAAGCAGAACAAATCTTCCAATGGGCCCAAACATGAAGTCCTTCTTATGAGTTGAGTATGCGAATGAGAAGTTCGTTCCCCATCTTATGGCGTATTCGTGCGTATTCCTCACTATCGGGCCAACGCAGACGCGTTCTCCATCGGCGGAACTGTATCCTGCCGTAACCCACATTATTGGACAAAGCGAAATTGTATCCGAGTGTTTTCCACACTACTGGGCCGCAGCGGACTTTCCTCCATCGGTGGACCCGTATTCTGGCGCCATCTTCACACATTAGGCCTGAACCGTATCCTGGTATTCTCCACTTTACTGAGTCACAGCGGACCAGTCCTATGTTGGCGGACCCGTATCCTGGTGTTATCCATACTACTGTGCCACGGCGGGCCCTTCCTCCATCAGAGCGCCCGCACTCTGGCGCCTTCCTCACAGTTAGGGCAAGCCGGATCCGTTCTCCAGGGGCGGGTTCGCATCCTGTCATTCTCAACACTAAAGTGAACCCGTATCCTGGCGTCCCCCACACCACTGGGCCACGGCGGGCCCTTTCTCCATCGGTGGACCCGTTTCTTGGCGTCCTCCACTCCAATGGGCCCTCGCGGGCCTTCTCTCCATAGCTGGGCCCACGTCATGGCGTTCCCCACAGCACTGGGCCACGGCGGGCCTTTTCTCCATAGCTGGACCCACCTCATGGCGTTCCCCACAGCACTGGGCCACGGCGGGCCCTTTCTCCATCGGTGGACCTGTGTCTCGGCGTTCCCCACAGCACTGGACCACGGCGGGCCCTTTCTCCATCGGTGGACCTGTGTCTCGGCGTTCCCCACAGCACTGGGCCACGGCAGGCCCTTTCTCCATCGGTGGACCCGTTTCTTGGCGTTCCCCACAGCACTGGGCCACGGCGGGCCCTTTCTCCATCAGTGGACCCGTATCTTGGCGTCTCCCGCTCCATTGGGCCCTAGCGGGCCTTTTCTCCATAGCTGTACCCACCTCATGGCGTTCCCCACAGCACTGGGCCACGGCGGGACCTTTCTCCATCGGTGGACCCGAGTCTCGGCGTTCCCCGCACCACTGGGCCACGGCGGGCCCTTTCTCCATCGGTGGACCCGTATCTTGGCGTCCCCCGCTCCAATGGGCCCTAGCGGGCCTTTTCTCCATCGGTGGACCCGTGTCTCGGCGTTCCCCACAGCATTGGGCCACGGCGGGCCCTTTCTCCATCGGTGGACCCGTATCCGTACTTAGTTGATTGGATATACAACGTCATGCCTTCCTAGTTAGAGGCGATGCGGCAATAGCACCCACCAGATGAGGCGACCGTGTAGGTCCACCCTCCCGAGCTTCCGAGAGGCGGCAACCCTCATAGCACCCCTCCTCTCTTCTTGCAAGTGCACACAGCGTTGCAACAGTGAAAGGCTGGTTTTCTGCTGCGTACATTGTGCAGCCTGAAAGCTCGTAAACACTCCCTCACTCCTATGCGGCGAGACCGCCAGCGAAGGTGATGAAACCACTAACTCGTGCATGCGGGAGAGCCAGCAGTGACGTAATTTCGGGTCCCGAAGCGAACGTGTCTGCGTCCATGGAAATCGGCCATTTCGCCACACAGTCTGCGCCTCAAGATTGCGGTGTCTATGAGTGCCGCCCCGTATCTCTAACCGCTCTAGCCCCCTTACGGCGCTTTGTTTAATAGATTATTCTACTGTTTGAGGTACTGATACTA